>VMDO01012318.1:0-62761 GCA_007922755.1 Pedetes capensis | reverse complement strand
GCATTGCTCTAGGAAAAGCTGTGGCAAAAGATCTCTTTAGAGTATTGAAAAGCAAAGATGTCACATTGAAGACGAAGGTGCGTCTGACTCATGCCATGGTATTTTCAGTGGCATCATATGTTTGTGAAAGCTGGACATTGAACAAGAGAGACAGAAAAAGAATTGATGCTTTTGAATTGTGGTGCTGGAGACATCTATTGAATATACCATGGACTGCCAAAAGAACCAACAGATCTCTCCTAGAAGAAGTGCAACCAGAGTGCTCCTTGGAAGCAAGAATGGCCAAACTGTGTCTTACATATTTCGGACATGTAGTCAGGCGAGAACAATCCCTGGAGAAGGACATCATGTTTGGAAGAGTGGCAGGTCAACGGAAAAGAGGAAAAGCCTCCACCAGATGGATTGACACAGTGTCTGCAACAATGGGCTTAAACATAAATAAGATTGTTTGCCTGGCACAGAATCAGCAAGTGTTTCGATCTGCTGTACATAGGGTCGCTATTAGTCGGACTCGACTCGACAGCACCTAACAACAACAACAACAACAACAACATTTCTCTTTGGCCAATGCTTGGTCAATAAAGTACAGGTGTTTTTTTCTGCTGAGAAATGAATATTCCCATTTTTAGCACTGAGAGAGGAAAGTATTGACAAAAGTTTTTTCCATGTACAGAGAGCTTTAATTTAGAAGTTCTGGGCACAGAATTGATATTTTAGCTGTATTAAGTAATATTTCTGAAGAAGAGAATGAGGTTTCTCTTGGCAGTATTGTAGCTTCTGAGAATCATTTTTAAGCCTATTGTGAGGAGTAAGCCAACTGATGAATTCTTCATTTAGATTATGCACTACATGGCTTTATGCCTCTGTTGTTATGCAAGGAGGTTTGTGTGCATGTGTGCAGACTTAAATGAAGAGGCCAGGCTCTGTCCCTAAATGTGCTTACAGATAATACACATGAAAAATTGGCCCATAAGTATTTTTCAAGCTTCCCTTGATTCTGCAAATATTTAAACACAAATTATTTACTATTCTTAAGCCATTGACACTTCCTTACACTAAGAGTAAAACGTAGACATTTATTTATAAGAGAGGCTTTTGAAAGAATAAAAAAGGCTCTAGAAACTGATGTTCAAAGAATAGAGAAAAAGATCTGAAGAGGAGGTCAGCAGAGGAAAACAAAAAAGTTCAGAGAATGTTTGACAATCATAGGATGCCAACATGTGAAGATGTTTCAGGTGCTTCCTAGTTTTTCTCTTAGAGTTGCTAGGTCTCTTAATCAATAATGAATTTTAAGAAGAATAGATCACCTTGTACCAAAATCAGATAGTGCACATCTACTATCTTATAAATGAAGTGCTCACCAATAATCTAAAAATATTTTGGTGACACAGAGCCACTGCCTCATGTATACTCTCCCTGACCTCTCAGCCAGCCTATATTAGAAGCATTAAAATAAATGTATTTATCAGCCAGCTTTATATTGTGAAAATTTTCCATCACTTGGTTTTCTAATTTTCCAGGAAAAATTTTGAACACCTGAGGGAAAACAATTGAAGTAGAATTTTACCGAAGTACATTTCCAATGTGATACAGCAGAAATAATGGTCAATGAAATTATTCTTTTAGTAGTGTCTGGGAAGCAAAGCTGAATACTGTTTTCAGTGAGTATTTGACATTTGTTCTTTTTCTATTTTCCATCCTGGAACTACCATTATTTGTTTTATCCCTTAGTGCATATTTATTTGAAGTTATTATTTAGAATTATTTCATAATATTTACCTAAAGACAGTAAGCTTAAGAGTATTCAATGGTCCCAGAAAAATAAGACAGCTGATCCTATGCCAAAGCTACATAGTACAAGAAGTTTGTTTTTGTCCCTCTCAGCTTTCTGTCATTCACCAAACATTGTGGATTCTACCCAGGACATCACATGGGACATCATAGCAAATAGAATGAGGGATGAGACAAAAGGTTCAGTCTTACCACCTCCATACCTTTATATTCTTTTAGAATCCTGACTTTTTATGGTTCACCTCCAAACAAGAAATTAGTAGCATGAATTCTTTCAACCTCAGTGTCTCATTCCTGAAGTTGATCCTTCTTAGATCTTACCTCTGCCAAGAGACATTTCCTAAAGGGAACAAGTGAAGCTTTTTCTCATTTTCCTTGCTTGTAGGGATTTGCTACCATGGTTATAGTTTGGATATAATGTGTCTCTAAAAACAACCCATGTATGGAAGTTTTGGACCCAGCTGTTATATCCAACCATGGACAGGTCACTGGGTCATAGGGCTGTGACCTAATCAATTAATTAATCCACTGATGGATGCATAATCTGATAGTATTATTGGAAAATGATGGAAACTTTTGGAGGAAGAGACCAGTTAGAGGTAGTAGATCACTAAAGTAGTACACTCCAGGGCTATATCTTGTCCTGGACCCATCTCTTTCTCTGCTTCCTGGCTGTCATGAAGTAAGCAGCTCTGCTTCTCTACATCCTTCTGCTATGATGTTTTGCTTCATCATAAGCCCAGAAATAATGGAGCCAGCCGACCATAGACTATAAACTCTGAAACCATGAACTAAAATAAATCTTCCCCCTTTTAAATTGTTTCTGTCAGGTATTTTTAACAGGGATGAGAAAATTAACACAACCCCCAAAGCATCTACCATTTATTTGTATCCTAAAATATATGGAATAAGCAGTGGGATCAGATGGCAGCTAGAAACTGGAGGAGCCTTGAAGAAACTACTTGAGGAAGTCTGGTACACCTCTAGAAGTCTGCCAGGGGGAGAAAAGAACAAGGGATATGGAGGAAAGGAGTCACTAAAGTTTCAGAACCTTAAGAAAAACTATTGCTTGTGGTAATGTGGAAAATAAAAAAAATTACTCCCAAAAATTCAACAATAGAGTTTAGTAGATTTCCAGGCAAAGGCTGAAAGTACTACATGGCTTTTTAAATGCTTGTGATAAAATATGAGAGGAAATAAACAATCTTTAGATCTGAGTATTCACATATTAAATAGTAATTAGAAATGATTGAAAGGAAGGGCCCAGAATAATCTTTTCAGCCAGGAAAATGTTCTCCAAATAAGAAAGGGGCAGAGTGAGATAAATTCTCTGTTCTCACATAAGTTGGTACCTCACTGGCACTGATAATGGCCCTTTAGGACTGTAGGAGCATGCACTGCAGAGCCTCTCCATTACACAGTAAGGCTTCCATGAACCCTAAGAGTCTCTCCAGTAGCCTGTGGATAGATATATTGCTTTGCTGGCAAAAAGGATGTGGGATTTGATTAAATTAGGAATATTAAGATTAAAGGATAATCATGAATTATATGGGCAGGCTCAAAATCATCCCATAGGACAGAGAAGGTTGAGGAGTCAGGGTTAGAGTAGGAGATGTGACAATGGAAGCACTGTGGAGTGATTTGGGGCCACAAGCCAAAAATGTGGGCATCCTGTGGAAAATGGAGCAATGTTGATTTGCCTCCAGGTGCTAAAGAAGGACTGTGGCCTTGCTGACCCGCTTTAGACCTCCAACCTCTAAAACTCACAAAAACAACAATAATTTTGAATTTTTAAGCCAATAAAATTGTGATAATTTGTTACAGTCATAATAAGAGACTACTGTAGGGTCCAAGGGGCTGGGATTTAGCTCAGTTGGTAGAGCGCTGCGCTGCAGTCTCTGAGGTCCCAAGTTCAATTCCCAGCACCACAAAAATGGGAGAAGGACCTGGCAATCCACTCCCAAGGCAATCCCGAAATAGTCAGCCATTGAAATTTTCCTATGAGGGTCCAATTTTCCTATGACCCAATTCCAATTTTCCTATGAGGGTCACTATGAGTCGGATACCAACTCGACGGCACCTACCAACAACGTGTGTGTGTAGGGTCCAAGAAAGAGAAGGGCATATGTCATAGAGATTTGTGAGTACTGATTTTGTCTGATATAGACAATTATAAACTGATACCTAAAAAAAACTAAAAAATAACAAAGAACTCCCATATGCTGAAAAGAATGATTCTAAGTAGAAATAAAAAGAATATACAATGCAAAGTGAAGGACTTCAGATTATTTATTTATGTTTGTTTATTCATTTATTTAGGCAGGAGGAAGTAGGGGGCAGTGCTAGGGATCAAGTCTAGGACCTCATCCATGCTGTGCAAGTATGTGTCTCCTGTTTTATCTTCTTGAATTGGAATGTCTGTGCTTATCTTATGCCTCTTTAATTCACAAGTGTCTATAAACAAGAGGGATATTTATGGAGCTACATGGTAAGAATGAAAGCATACAAATTATCCACATGTAGATATCATAAACAGAAAAGATCTTAGAAATTGGCCTGAAAATATTGCCATAAAAAGGTAGGGTTGGGGAGAGGAGTTCTGAATAATGGCATGTGTATATTTTGACCATAAGAGGAGTATGAATTGTGGTCAGATGGAAGACGGTGGCACAGTATATTTTTCAAAATGATGTGACAGTGTCATCCATCTCAGAAGAAATTGTACCTTGTGACAGATCTTCCATTGAAAAGAAGAGTTTGTATTCTGATAAAAGAAAAATTCTGAGAGGTCCTAAGTTTTATTTCATGGGCCAGACTGTAGAGGGAGGAAGTAAGAGAAGTTGATGAGTTGACTGCTATTAGTGAATCCAACAAAAGGCTATTTCCTGTTTGTGAGGTATATTGAATCCTCTACTTAAGTCTCAGCATGGCCAACCACTAGGGCCACTGTGTCTTGTTTATTTATAAACTTTCCCGCCTCAAAACAAGAAAACACCTGTTTTAGTTATTTGTACATCAGTGGTGAGTTACTGCTCACCACTGCTGGTGCTGGGAGTTGAACTCAGGACCTCAGAGACTGCAGCGCAGCACTCTACCCACTGAGCTAAATCCCAGCCCGCTCTCAGCTCTAGATATAGAGATATTTTTCCAACTTCTATCCAGCCATGCTACTGGTACTTACAGAAACCTGTCCCAGGACTTGGTCCTTTTCCTGCCTAGCATCTGTCATGGTTCAATAAACACCTGTATTTCACAAAACCCTCAGTCTCAAGAGTTTTGGTTTAATATTTCCAAACTCACTTAATTTAGGTAGCATTGGAATAATTTCATACAATTACAATGAGGAAGAAGTGACACCATATGACTTCAGTGGCTCAGTTAGAAAAGGCAATGTAGCCTCTACCTTATTTGTTGGAATGCTTGCTAATATCATGAGTTACCATACAAGTTGCCCAGTGGCCAGAGGTAGCCATGCTTGGAAGAAGACCAAACTAGCCCATGTGGCATGTCCCCATGGGAAAGACCACACAAACTGAGAGAACCTGCCAACAATCAGCTCCTTCTGCTCCAGCTATTGACTCACAGCCACATGACTGTCCCCAAACCTGTCCAAAATTCCAAAATCCCAATCCACAAAAATCTATGAGAGACAATAAATTATTTTAAGCCACTAAGTTATGAGGAAATTTGTAAACAGATCAATAGACAACCAAACAAATCCTTTTTCCCACATCCTCAAAACAAGAAAATACTGTTACCAGTTATTTACACATCAGTGGTGAGTACTTCCTCTCATACGTCTACTTGTACTGGAAATCCTTCCCTGAATATTATAGGAGAGCTGTGTTTCACCTTATTTATCACTGCTGAACCATGACATTTTTCTTTCAAATTTTGTTATTATAATGGATATTTATTCACATACTTCTGTTTTTCTCACTGAAATTCAGTGAAATATTCAAGGAGAAGAACCATTCAAGTTTATATCTTCTGCTCAGAAAAACACAAAGGATACATATAATTGATGCTTAATGTAAGCCTGTTGTACGAATGAATGACATTCCTTTAAAAAAGAAAAATCCTCTTTGTTGTAGAGAGGTAAATGAGAAGAGGTTTTGTTCCCCTTAAGGGATCCATACCCTCATAATACAAGTGGAAAATGGATTTATTTTTTGGAAAGACTTTCATTATAATCCTTAGATCCATAGAATGGAAGAGGTAGCCTTCTCATCAATTTTATCAAGCCATTTCTATGTGGTGAAATACACATGAAAGAGAAAAATGTGGTACATAATACCTGTATATGGTCACACATCTGGAAGGAGTAAGACCTTGTGGTAAATTCATTAAGTGACAGAACAAGGTAGGATATCAAGCTTCCTGTGGGAGCAAGTCAAGACCCCTCATTGAAACATAACTAGACTACTAAGTACAAATTATAGGGCTGTAGTTAACTCAGTTTGTAGAGTCCCATTCTGTACTCTCTGAAGAGCCAGATTTCATACCCAGCACTGCAAAAATGGGAGAAAGACATGGCAATGCATTCCCAAAGCAGTCCTGCAAACAATCAGCCATTGAAAACTCTATAAGGGTTGCTGTGAGTCAGATCTGACTTGAGGACACCTAACAACAACAACAAATACAAATTATATGACTCCATTGTCATGGACTCAGCTACTGCATTGGGCTATAAAATGCCCAAAGAAAAAGCAAAAATGGAGTCACATAGGCTAAAGTTCCAAATCATCAATCTGAAACTAACCTGTTTATCTCACCTTCCACTCAGAGAAATACCAGCCAAATTCTTAAATAGGACAGTTTCAATTGATATCATGATGAATTTCCCTCTACCTTAATCCTTGCACAAAACTAACATAAAATAACCTAATATTAGTTAGCCAATTACCTTCCTATTTCCTCTCTCTCCCTCTGTCTATTCCTACTCTACAAGGAACGTTACTTTGAAATAACCAATCTTTTTTTTTTTTTTAATATTTTTGTTTCTGCTTTCTTAAGCCCTTCTCACTCTATACAACCAACCTCCTCGGCTGGGACATTAGAACACTCATTCCATTTTTATGGTAAGAAGTGTTTCAGTTCTGGAATTCAAAATAAGTCCAATTAACATCTATAAACTAAATTGTTGTATTTTTTTTCTTTACCAGAACTCAGAACAAAATTTTACTCAGATAAACCTTGACACCTAGCAGGCAGCATATGCGGTAGTATAAAAATAGTTCCTGGAGAAATATCTAGTTTCTACCTCTTTAAAAGTGTTACTTGGTAGGTAGAAAAATTAGAGAAGGGTAAACACAATTTTCAGGAGTAGAAAATTTTACTGGTAGGGGAATGTAGAAGTGATATTTTAAAAATGTCCTTTGATATAATCATTCAGCCAACAAATATCCATTATTCATCTAAGTATCTACTCCATTATCTGAAGAACAAATAATAGAGATATATACTACTGTTTAGGGAGGTTTAATTTCAATGTGTTAAGACAATAATCATCACATAAGAAATTAACAAAGTAAACTAAATTTAGAACATGGTAAGTGATGAAGAAGAAAATTATAACTGATATAAGGAGAATCAATGGCACAGCAGGTATGTTACCTAAGGTGCCTCAGGTGGGTAGACTTGGTGGTACTAAGATTGTTATTTGACTGCCAAGATAGCCATTTCTTTCCCTTCAGTCCTCATTCAAAAGCCAACCTCTTACCAGTTATTCACGTTCCCATTCTCACACATAGCAATGGTGAAAAGGATATGAATCACAACTCTGAAGCTTTATAAAGAAAACCTATAGGGCACTGCCTAGAGAGGCAGTTTGCCCTGGGGCCTATCTAGGCTCCCTTGGAGGACTGAGGCTTGCTCCCCAAGCAGTCACCTTTGCCCTACATCCTGGAACTCAGGGTCATCGAGCTCAGCAAGATGGCTCTGGCATCTATTCCCTTGCCTCCACCCCCTTGACACCAATTGGCTGTTTCCAAACCCCAGAATGGCTCCTGATTGGGCCATTCTGGAACCACCGCTGATTGGCTACTTCTACAAAACCAAATTTGAATATCCCCTCTGATTGGCTGAAACCCATATGAGGTAACTGCCTCTGATTGGTCCCCGGCAAGCCCCAGAAGAGTATATAAGGGCGATACATGGAGCAGTTTGGGTCCATTCCATTGACTGGGACAGACAAGGAGGAAATAAAGAGCTATTGGAGCAGAGCACTTGGAGTCTTCATTGGGGGAAAAAAAAAAAAAAAAACAAAAAACAAGGAGCCGCCCTGGACAAAAGCCTCTGAGCCTGCCTTTTTCAAGGCTTCTCAGAGCAGCCGTGGGCATCAGCCTCCTTTCCAGGCTGCACGGCTCCTGGGTGCCCAGCTCCCCCTCACCAGAAGACGGGTCTTTGGCTGCTGGTCCCTGCTCACGGCTGGAGCGAGTCCAACGGCAGGGCAATGCCCCACAAAATATGTTAACCAACATGGAGGTGAAATACCAATTCTTCCAAGAAAGATCCTCCTCTGTGATAAAGAGAGAGAATGCCATAAAGATAGTCCCTATTTTATTTTCTACTTGGGACATTCCCCTGTGAAGACAAGATATATAGAGCTACAGTGGTCATCTTGTGCGGTGATGGGGAAGGCAAATACTGTTACAGAGAAGTTCCCCTAAGGCCATGATTTTCTTGAGCCAGAACCAAATGTTATACCATCTGCTTCAATACTTCTACTGTATGAGAAAAACAGACTCCAATTTTTAACCCAAATTTATGATACTATCACCTAAAAGCATGTTAATAAATACAGAAGTCCTCAGGCATTATATTAAGTGAAATGAGCCAAACACAGAAAGACAAATTCCACACAACCTCGCTCATAAATGGAATCTAAAAATGTTGATATCATAGAATCAGAGAGTAGAATGTGGTTACCAGGGCCCAGAGCAGCTAGGAGACAGGCAGAAGGCAAAGATGGTGGTCTTCCTTGGGATACCAAATCTCCGATAGGAGAAAGTTCAAGGCATCTATTATATAACACAGTGACCAGAATTGACAATATAATGTGTCCTTGAAAAATACCAAGTGGCTGTAAAATGTTCTCACCAAAGTGATAACTAGTGAATTAACGTGCATTAGTTTTGTCATTCCACAATATATGCACACAGTGAAACATTATGCTGTACACAATGAATGCAATTTTATGACTTGAAAGTAAATAAAAAGATGAGACATTACTAAAAGAAAGGAAAACAGAAAAATGAAAGAAGAAAAAGGAAGGAAAACTTCACTAAAGAAGTGACTCAAACTGAGATATGAGGAGTGCAAAAGAACAAGTTGCACACAGACTTAGTTGAAGAATACTGCAGGGCTGGGATTTTGCTCAGTTGGTAGAGCACTGCTCTGCAGTCTCTGAGGTCCTGGGTTTGATTCCCAGCACCACAAAAATGGGAGAAGGATGTAACAATCCACTCCCCAGGCAATCCAGAAACAAACAGCCTTTGAATACCCTATGAGGGTGGCTATGAGTCAGATATGACTTGTCACCTAGCAACAAGAGACCTGCAAGGGCCAAGCCTCTGAGTTGGTGCTTAAGTCAGATGTGAGTTGCATATGTTTACTGATGATTGATTTATTGACTCTTAGCACCTAATGCAGATTCATTGTCTATTCTGTGATAAAAGTGTGAGACTGTAAATATTTCTCCTGGGCCAACGGGCACTAAAAATGTTAAAATGCTATGAGTGGAGATAGATGGAGAGCCAAAGCAGGATGAAGAGCCTCCTTCTTGATTGACTTATGATCTTCTGAGTACCTGTAAGTGTGGTTTTCAGGAATAGTCTCCTGAAGTGTGGACAGCTCCTTCAGTGACCATGGCCCCAGGACATGGCACCTCTCTGTGGGCAATTTTCTCAAGGATTTCAGAGACTAAATTAACAGCAAGTCTGTCTACCAATGGCTAGTCAGCAAATTTCTCCATCCAGTGCGCCATGACCACACCTCTTGCTGTGGCCTGATCTCAGCCTCAGACCGAGGGAAAGGGTTCCTCTTTTAGACTGATCCCTTTCTTGGGTGCTCTACCTTAGCCTTAAGGGTAGGAACTACTTCCTATATATGTTCATTTGAAGTCTTTAGAGATCTTTTATTTATTACTGGCTAATCACCATTACTCATCTCTCATTACTTATTAACTACTATAGTTAATTTTTTTTTCAGTACCAAAGGGTTGAACCTAGGGCCTCACACATGCTAGGCAAATGTTCTACTACTGATGTACCCCTCAAGTCCCTTTTATTTTTCATTTTAAAAATATTTATTTATTTATTTATTTATTTATTTATTTATTTATTTAATTGAGACAGGGTCTTACCAAATTGCACAGGGTGCTTCTGGTCTCAAGCTTGTGATCTGACTGCCTTGGTCTCCAAAGTCACTGGATTATATGCATGTGCCATGGTACCCAGGTAAAAATTCTTATTAGTAAAAATTTCCAGGTCCAGTTGAAATTTGTGGTTTCTACTTGACTGAGCTCTGATGTATTCAATAAACTAGGAATTACTCTACAGTCATCAGAAGAGGTGGAAGAGCAAGCTCTAGCATAAGAATTGATGAATGACTCCCAGAGTATTGTTGCAGAATCAGTCTCCTGAGGAGCTCCTACTCCTGAAAAGAGTCAGAAGTTATTGGTACAATTTCCAGAAACACTACTGCTTAGATTTGATTTATGGAACCTCTTCTAGGTGATGATGTTATAAGATATTGAGTCTTCAATGCTTCCCCCAAATACCATATTCTCCTCTGTCACTGATGAATCTCTTCCTGCTCATCCCATGTCATTCTAAATTTGAGTTTTGCAAGAGAACTTCATAGTAGTTGAATCTAAATTGCACTCCTCATAAATCAGCTGAATCTATTTTATAATTTTGGGGTATCATTCCAGAGAGGAGGAAGTAGAAAGGAAAAATGTTTAAATAAAATGACAGCTGACACTTTTGCTATCTATAAAATTTCAATGAGCCAGGCACCTTGACATACACCTATAATCCCAGTTACTATAGAGACAGGAACATCACAGGTTTGAGGCCAGAGGCAACCTGTACAACTTAGTGAGACCCTGTCTCAAAGTAAAAAAAAAAAAAAAATTAGGGCTGGGGGTGAAGCTCAGTGGTAGAACACTTGCTTATTATGCACAAAGCCCTGGGTTAAACATCTCAGTACCACAAAGAACAAAAACCCACCTTCAATGAAAGCTACTGACTTGCCTTATATATCCTTGATGAGAGATGGGTCATGTGACCACATCTTGAACAACTACTGGAAAATGAGCAAGTAAAAGGGAAGTGTGGAAGGGAGGACAGTCATGCAGTAGCATATGCCTACTTATGGACAAATCTCCAGCTCTTTTAAACAATCTGTTACTGAGCTTCCCCAGAGTCACGGGGATGAGGATGAAAAGAATTTGGCATGAAATGATCCCCAAACATCCTGTTATTTTAGACCATCAGAATGAGTAAAGAATAACAAGGAGACACTACCTAGATTGAAAGTAATGGAATCAGGAAAATATTTAAAGTTTTAAGCATGGGCCTCATCATTCTGTGAGGACTTTGAGACATTTGTCATTTAGCAGTGAGAAAAATTCACTAACAGTTATTTTATCTTTCATATAAGTACTGTGTATATTTTTGCATGTTTTCACTCTTACACATAACTAAAAGTCTATTTTCTTAATAATTTCCAACTTACATAATTGTTTTTGAAGGTCAATTTATATCTATTCTAGGTAATCAGATTTTAAGAGTCATTTAGGGAATTAGGGAAGATGTTTCTATTTGGGTTTTTGGGTATGTGTGTGTGTGTGTGTGTGTTTGTGTTTGTGTGTGTGTGTGTCACTGGTGATCAAACTCAGGGCCTTGTGCATGCTAGGTAATTGCTCTACCACTAAGCTATACCCCTAGCTCAGAAGGAAGATTTTCTTTCCAGTATTCTAAACACAACTCACTGATCAAACATACATTATTTTATAAGTCAAGAAAAACTTAAGTATTTCAAGAACAGTATCTCTGGGCTTTGTGTACACAGCCACATAAAACTTATTAAATCTGAAGTACATGTGACTAGAAAAGTTTAGGACTTTCATGTCACAAGTTACATTCTATTACTGTATTTCATATATAACTCTAGTATTGTTTTTACTAAACAGGATTTAATGAGCCCGTAAATTTATTTTAAAAATTAAAAGATTTACCTCATAATTATATTGCTTATTACTACTTCCGTGGCTGAGCATAGAAAAGAAAAGTGGCCCCCTTTCCTCTGTTTTATCCCAAATAAGTTGAGGTCACTAAATTGAAATTTACTTTTAATTGCTTTTATTTACACATCCCTCCATGTAATGAGCATTTATCGAATGCTTACCATGCCCAGGCCCAGTAAATAAACAACTAATTAAGTAAAATGTAGTTTATTTCAGATCCTGATAAGTTTCATGAAGAAAAATGAATCAGCAAAAGGGATATGTAGTATATAAGGAAATGAAGGCAGAAAGAGAGAGATATTTGAATAAAAGGGAAGAAGAACTGAGATGACCTGTGAACAAACAGGAGGTAAAGCAGCAGTCCATGCAGGCAACCAGGGAAAGGAAATCCACTCACTGGAGCAGGGCTCAGAGTGAAGCAGCCCATGCACAGTGAACCCATCCATAGATTGAGGGGAGTGGGGGGAGATTGTTGGAGGATTGCAAATGTGAAATCCCTGTGGGGGTCTGCAGTAGCTCTGCTCAGGGAACAGGAAATAGCTCTGGAGCACAACAAGCCAGAGGGAAAGCAGAAGTAGAGGAAGTCAGAGACCTAGCATGGAAATCATTCAGATCTCTGTGGGCACTAATAAAGACATTGGCTTTCACTGAGTGACATGTAAAACCACCGAAGTATTTTGAGCAGAGTTCTGACATGTTCTTGCTATACAATTTAAGGGATTACACTGTCTGTTCTTCAAACACAGCTTTTGGTAAGGAGGTACATACATTAGGAGGCTGTTATCATAACTAGGTGAAAAACAGTAGTGACTTCTCCATGGAAACAGCAAAGGAAAGGGTAAGTGGTAGGATGTAGGATGTAGGATGCAATTTAAAGGTAATGCCAGTATGATGTACTGAGATAATAGTTTCAGTATATGAGAGAGAAAAAGGAGTCAAGCATGATTCAAAAGTCTTAGTCTGAATAAATATAAAGATATATTCATTAAGGGTTATGTCAGCATAAGTTATAGAAAGAGCAGGATTAGATAACGGTTTTAGATCATGAGTTTGATTTGGTATGTGGTATATTTGAAGTATTCATCACACATCCATGCAGATGGGTGCAGTTGGCAGCAGGAGATAAGAATGGGAAGAAACGTTCAGGAGAACACTTCAGGCAGAGATACATTTAAGAAATAATAGCATATAGGCTATATTTAGATCTTTAAGACTGGATGGATTATGGTTGATAGTGTTCATAATGTCTATTATATGTCAGCAATTCTATTAATGTCTTTCCACATATAATCCTCACACCAATTTTGCACTCTGGCAGCCATAGCCCCCTGATGTCTGATCTCATTAGATTTCTGAAGCTAAGCAGGGTTGGGCCTGGTTAGTCTTTGGATAGGAGGCTGCCTAGGAACAGCAGGTGCTGTAGGCTTGAGAGGAGGACCTGGCAATCCACTCTGGAACAATCAGCTATTAAAAACCCTATGAATAGAAGAGAAGCACTGTACCAGGCATGTACCAGGCATGGCACAGTGTCAGGAAGCATGTTATCTGTCATAGCAATCATAGCAATCATAGGGTTGCTATGAGTTGAACTCGACTCAGTGGCACACAACAACAATTTTGCACACAAAAAGTAAAGATAAAGTCAGGAAATGATTAGTAAAGATTCTGCAATCATGAAGAGAGTACACAGAAGTTAGGGTATTTAATCCAAGGTCTACATGAATATAAAACCTATACTTCCATGCAGCATAGACACACTGCATTCTTTGCTCTGAATGCATTGACTAGTATCTCCAACCTGGCTCTACAAAGGTCATTAGTATTTAGGTAAAAACATTACCAATCAGTCACTGCTAATTGCCCTATCTTCGGCCATTCTGACTCACAAAACTTTCCTTCAATTTTAAGAAATATTAGCATCCTATCTCTTTGTTATTCACCAAATTTTGTTATCCCTCCTTAGAGATAATTAGAAGTAATTACCTATTGCTTCATTCAGGAAAGCAATCAGCAATTTAGATATAGATCTCAATGCATAGGCAGCATTTTTAGAAATTTATTGTGGGGAATAGCAATTTAAAATAGTCTTAAACTCATTGCATTGCACAATATCAGTCCTTTGCTAGAACTTGTACCATATTGTTAAGGATCAGTGGCAAAAAAGGTTTGTTTCTCCTTATATATTACTTGTGTCTGTTGTTTATGTTAATGTAAATGTAGAGATATGCTCTCTTAATAAATGCACTTAAGAAATCAATTGCTACTTTGCAATTTTATCACTGCTATAAGTCTATAAGCATAAAAGACTCTTGTAATTCTTGATACATGCAACAAAAATATCTTGGCAATAAGTCATGAAAAATCACCATGAGCTTTTAGAAATTTACTTTTCTAGGAACAAATTCAAGTATTATTTAAAGACTAGTTGAAAATGAGTCAGGTTACAAAAGTGATTTTCAAATATAAACTAATTTTTAAAAGATTACTGCTGTGTGTTTTATTCTTCTGTATCTCACTGAAGAAAAGGAAGCAATGTATATATAGTTCTAAATAACCCTGCTCCAACTGAAGGAGATTATCTTCTGTTAATATTATGGCTTTCCTAGTACTGTGTTTATAGTCAAAGTTCTCAAGTTATTGAACCTAAAGAAAACCATCATAGAGGAGAAGGTAAAAAGTAATTAAGAGTTGTATGCCACAATGAAAGAATATATGAAATGTCTCTTTGTCTTATTTATCTATTGTTGTCAGGGTGCCCGTAAGTAGGATTTCCAATGGTAGATTAATTTTGGGAGTGGGTTGCTGGGTCCTTCTCCCAAGCTTACAGTATTTGGTCTTCTCAGGTAGTCTCTCATCCAAGTACTAACCAGGCCCAACCCTGGTTAGCTTTTGATATCTGATGGGATTGGACACCACAGTACTATGGCTACAGGCCTTATTTATCTAGTCACTATCTTACTATTAAAACAATAATAATTGCCTTGTGCTGTGTCACACACCTGTAATCTCAGTGATTCAGGAGACTGAGGCAGAAAGATCACAGGTTCAAGGCCAGAGGCAGCCTGAGTGAGACTCTGTCTCAAAAATAAATATTATATAAGGGTCTGGGTGTGTGGTTCAGTGGTGGAGTGCTTACCTAGCATTGATGAGGTTCTGGGCTTAATACTTTAGTTCTGGGATATGGGTTGAGTCATTATCTTTTAAATTTTTATATGTAAATATTAAATATTATTTTGGTGAAAACAAATTTCATATAGGAACAGAAAATGAGTAATTACATTTATTTCCTTAACACAAAATAATTCTGTAAAGTGTTGATTTAGAAAGTGACCCAGCGAAATAACATATGAAGCATGTTTGCCAGTTGCAGTGGCCTATCTAATAAACTTACAGGTCTCTCATTTTGTTTAAGATATCAAGGAACCTGTCTCAATAACTTGCATGATGCCTTGCAGCAGAAGAAACCATGACACATAATTTTGGCCAATAAGATGTGAGCAGAAATTGTTGAGGGAGAATTTCTGTAGTTCTTATTAAAGGTAGAAAAATAGTTACCATGTGCTTTTGTACATTCTACTCCTTATTCATTTACTTTCTCTGGAGAAAGAAGAGGCAAGGTAGAGGTGAGGCTGCCACATTATCTCCATGAGACAGGGAACTTCACAGTAAAAGTCATGGGCTACAGATGGCTGATTAACAATGCAGAAAGAGCGTAGCCCCCAATAACATTATGAAGCTGCCCTATCAGCCCAGATCAACACATCTCCAGAGTACTTTTAAAATGGAAAAAATAAAACCTTTCATTTCTTGGTCACTATTTTATTAGTTTGGGGGCTGGAATTTTTAGCTCAGTTGGTAGAGTGCTCTGTGGTGTCTGAGGCCCTGGGTTCAATCCCTAGCACTGCAAAAGTAGGAGAAGGATCTGGCAACCCACTCCTGAAACAATCCCAAAACAATCAGCCATTGAAAACCCTATGAGAGTCACTATGAGTCGGACCTGACTAGACGGAACCTAGCAACAACAGCATTCTATTAGTTTAGTTTATTACTTAAACACCTGTTATAGTACACATAAAGAAAATTAAAAGTCTCCAAATTAAGCAAGGATATTTTATGTCATTTTACAATTATTTATATACTCTACATTAAAGTTCCTTGAGGACATATACCACTTACCCAGCCTTATAGTATGTTGTTGTTGTTAGGTGCCGTCAAGTCGGTATCTGACTCCTAGCGACCCTCATAGGGTTTTCAATGGCTATTTCGGGATTGCCTTGGGAGTGGATTGCCAGGCCCTTCTCCCAGCCTTATAGCATAGTAGCTGTTTAATAATTGGAGGATAATGTGATAACTTAATAAATTAATGATTAGCTTCTATGGGATTTAGGAAAAACATTTCAATGTCATGAAAATAATGCTGAATTTTTTCTAATATATAAAATCCTTTCTACTTTTAAAAATAATTTATTTACTTACTTTTTATGGTACTCAGGGATTGAACTCCCACATATTTTACAAGTGGGCTACACAAGGTTGCACCCATAGCCCATCTCTTATTTTTTCAGACAAGGTGTCACTAAGTTAGGCAGAGAGCCTCTGGCCTTGAACTTGTGATTCTCCTGCCTCAGCCTCCAGAGTTGTTGGGATTACAGGTGCGTGCCACCACACTTGGCATCTTTCTACTTTTATTAATGAAATATGTTAAATTCCTAGAAAATCTGTATCTCAAAAATATAAAAATGTATAAATAATAAGAACTAACTATCCTTTTTTGAATAACCAAGATTCATTTGTTGTTGTTTTTGCCCTGAAAGATTCAAATATGATTAGAAGTCTTAGGGACAGGCATGGGGGCACATTCCTATAATCCTAGCACATGGGAGGCTTAGGCATGAGGATCTCCACTTCTAGGCCAATCCAGGCTACATAGCAACATCCTGTCTCAAAATATACAAAACAAAACAAGTCATTGGGAAGGATCCAGTTAATAAAGAAAGGGGATCTTTAAATGGCATTGAGGACCCTCCCATTGACTTCTAAACAAAATCAATTCTCTCATGTTAAAAGCCACATCAGCAGCTTAGTTTTCAATAGAGATAACTCCTCTAGCTATTACTCTGCTCTCCTTTTTGCCTGTTCATTTTACTTTTTTGCTTAACATAACCCTTTCTGTCTTCAAGCCAAGGCCTATCATATCTTCTCTGAACTTCTACAACAGCCTCCGGCTGGTTTCCCTCACTCTGTTCTGTACTCTGCCCCCAGAAATTCTGGGGGGAGAGAAATTCCAATCATGTTATCTCCTCATTCTTAAAACATGTTCATGTTTCCTCATCAATATGTGCTTCCAGACAAACATTCTTTGAAGGCCACTTGAGGCCCTGTGTTGTCTTTCTGCTACCTATCTTCAGTCTCACCATCTCTAGGACTGCTCTTAGCTCATTGCACTTCAACTCAACTTTTTATTCTTGTTTTCTCTTCCTTATACTTAGTAGGTTCCCTCTTGTCAGTTTTCTTTTTCCTGTTATGCTTTCCCTTTTCCCATATTAATCTAACCAGCTGCTACTTATCATTTACATTGCAGCTCAGTACCATTCTTTTCCTTCATGAGATTTTTCACTGATTCACTTAGTGCCTTACATTTGCCCTGGACTCCCACACCATATTGCATATCTTTGTGAGAACAGTCTCAGCAGTAATTATTTCATAGGTATTTTGGGATGCCCTAAATAATTTTTTTTTTCAGAGCTGGGGATCAAACCCAGATCTTTGTGCATGGTAGGCAAACACTCTACCACTGAGCTACATCCCCAACAATATTTTTTAAAAATCATAGCATACAGTCATAATTAATTTTTATTATCCTTTCAAGTTTTTTTGGTAATACTTGTGGATTAAACCCAGGGTCTCACCCATGCTTGGCAAGTGCTCTACCACCGAGCTGCATGCCAAACCCTATTACCTTTTAAGATAGGGTCTCACTGAGTTGTTCAGTTTGCTTCTGTACTTGAACTTGCAATCCTCCTGCCTTAGCCTCTCAAGTTGCTGTACTATAGGTGTGCACCATATGGTCTGGCATTTTGCTGCCTTCAAACTCCAGTGTCATTACCATACCTGGTATATACATGGCAAGAAATACTAGTCAAATAAATTTGTCTTTATATGTTACTCCAACACTTCTGTTTCTTTTTGGGCTGTTTCTGTAGTTTTAAATTGAAGTGCATGGTAAGAAGAAAGTACCAAAAGCTACTTAAATTTCTCTCTTAATCTCTAATCTTTTTACCTTTTCTTTAAAATCCTACTATGGAAAGGCAAAGTTGATTTTCTAGTTACACAATGGGTTGAAATAATAGGTATTTCTAGATCTTTATCTACATGGAGCATATGAACTGTGAAGCAAATTGGTTGAATATGAACAATATGGTGGGAAGCAGGTAAACTGTCCCCCTTTCTTTGTAAACAGTTGTTCCTGTCCCAAAAGATGCATTTGAGCCAAAGCCCAAAAGGAGAAATGGATACCAAATAATACCTGGGGTTCTGGATATTACTAGTAAGGGGAAGAAGAAAGAGAAAAAATACTCAGTAGCAGCAGTGGGAAGGGAGAGGTATGAGATGAAGGCAAGGCGCATAATACTCCACAACAAAACCTTACATGTATTTGTACTTCAACTGAGTGATATTTTCCATTTTTGTAAATTGTATAGTGAAAGCTTAGTAGTAGCCAAATTTCAATTTAGGACTCATTACATGAGATTCCTTAAATTCTTATTGGCTTATTTATACACTTATTTTTTATGGTTACTATAAATAAATTAAAAATTGAATCCAACACAATGGTGATGAATAAGGTTATTTTTCATTTATAATGAAAAATCTCTCTGTCTTGAGGTTATATGGCACATAGGTGGAAGATGAAACTTATAACATGAATGATGGGTAGCTAAAAGGTCTGTGTCAGAGTTCATTTGCTGCAGACAAGGTGGGTAAAGAGCTTAGGGAATATCCATTTTTTTTGCAGAAACAGATTAATTTTTTCATTTTTAATTTTTTCTTTGGAACCTTAGTTTACCAAACAGTGGAGGTTGAAGTCTTCCTAAAACACATACACCCACACACATATATACACAGAATGTGAAAATGTGAATCTAACGAAGACACAGAACAGACTGTGAATATTTTCATCATCTCCTGGCTTAATTATTTTGATGAAGAAAATACAAGACTTTGGGAAGTTCTAAAGACAAGGAAAGAGAGGAGTTATAAAAGAAATAGGATTCAGGTAGAATATTAAACCTTTTGAAATTATATTTTTCAGTCTGAAATCATTTATTTAGGTGAAGAAATCTTCACTGGTACAAGGTTTCAAGCCGAAGAAATTGGAATAAGTCAATCATGTTTATTTTTAGATGGTTATATTGGATTATATTAGCATAACTACTGGGCAATGGTCTGGTGAATTTGGATTGCTAAACACTTCTTCGAAAAACAAAAGGAATATCTACAATGATTGGCAAAAGTACAACGTAAAAATCATCAGAACATTTATATTTCTTTCACAATAGAACATCCACCAAAGAATTAGAGCCAAAGAATTCATTTTGAAAAGGATAAGCCTAAGGACCTAACTGACTTATGGATTATAAATGAATATTTGAAATGACACATCAGAAAATATAGTTGCTTTGAGCATCAATTGAAATATTAGCAATTACCATAATTGAGTACATTTTCAAATATAAATATAATGCAAATCTGACATCGTTTGCCATTTATTTGGATTATAATGGGAAACACTATTAATAACACATTAGAAAAGTCATTAACTGGAGATCCATTTACTAAGTGACAATAATAAAAATTGATGAGTGAACGTGAGCAGATTTATATTTGCATTCTCAAAGCTTTCTGTAGTTTCTCACAAATAATATCCAGATTCACATTGTGTCTCATTAGAGGTATTAATGGTATTTTGGGGTGAATGATTCTTCCCTTATGGGGTCTGGCCATACAGTGGAAGAATTCTGACATCCTTCTTTCTTGATCACTAAATACTTTCTAGTAATTAATTGAACAAAAATATCTCTTATACACTCACATATACAAACACTCATTGGGGATTAATGATGGTAATGTCTATACCCTTCATAATTTGTTCCTCAACCATGGAGGTATAGGTTTGAGCTACCAAGCAAATAGTTCAAAGTTGTTTCTAAATTACTCACTTACTCTATGAAATTTGTTGTTGTTGCTAGTGACCCTTATAAGGTTTTCAATGGCTGATTATAAACTATAAATAATATGTAGATCAAGGGATCAGTATGATTAACTTACACTGTACTACCCTAAAGAATTTTGAAAGGGAAAATACAACATTAATTAGCTGGTTGTCTCATTTAGTTGGGGCACAAGGCCTGGCAAAAGGTAAGCATATTCATTACCATTAAACTACATTCCCAAGCCATGAGTACTTTTTGTTGTTGTTGTCTTGTTTTTGAAGCACAGTCTCACTGTGTATCCTAGAGCCCCCCACATGCTGGGATTACAGGCCAAGTGCTACCATACCTGGCACATTAGAACTTTTTGAAAGTAAAATTTTGTGTGTTTCTCTCTGTGTGTATACACATATAGGGAGAAGGGGTTAGTTCAGTTGGTGGAGTGCTTTCTCTGCATATTCTGAGGCCCTGTGTTGGATCCCCGGCACTGCAAAAATGGGAAAAAGGACCTGGCAGCCCACTCATGAAACAATCAGACACTGAAAACCCCATGAATAGCAGAGAAGCACTGATACAGTGCTGGGCATGGCACAGTGTCAGGGAGTGTTTTGTATTTGAGGAGAAAGTTAGATTCTACAGTGACTCTGACTTTTGGAAACAAAAATCATCTATTTTAACACAAAAATTATTTTATGTTTGTATATTTTTTCAATGGGCATATATCTGACCTTATTTCAATATATTATTTCAAAATATTTGTACTTTAATTTAAAATATCACACTGAGACTGTACCTGCAACTTATTTTAAATAACCTTTCAGATCATGTTGGGAATACATAAAATATATCTAATAACAAATATAAGCACAATTTAAATTACAGGTGTCAATTCACCTATTTATATCTCTGTTGCAACAACTTAACTCTGGTACAGTAATGTAAAAGCAGCCAGAGAAAATAGATAAGCATGGCTTTGCTTCAATAAAGGTTTGTCTAAAAAACAGTGGTTTTAATGCATAGCCCATAGTTTGCTGAATTTTATTCTAAAGATGAAATATGAGCTTCTTCAATGATGTAGATAAACTATCAAAAATATCGCTTTTCTATTATTTTGAATTTCTTCATGAGAATGTATACACTCTCACATGAGCTCTGGAGATAAATTAAGTCATATTAAGGAGTGACACACAGAGGTTCACGTGATTATGACATTTAAAATTTCAATAAATGAGAAAAATGATCATTTCATTTTGGGTCTAGAGGTAATGCATTCTTTATTTGATGGTGTCAAAGCCTAGTTACTGAAGGGAACATATTTTATTACCTGTATAGGTATATGTGGTGATGATACACCAATAAAAGCACAAGGATGCTTCATGTTACATCATGTGAATTCATATGAAACTCGATATGACTGTCTGTATCCAAATACCATTTAAATTGTAAGAGTCCATAGATCTTAAAAGTACAAAGTCACATTGAGTTTCCTGCCTGTGGTTGCTAAAACAAAGTGTTGGTAGTTATACAGTGTTATACAATGTCCATATAAACAAGAGGAAAAGATTGAGATTTTTGGCAAAGAAGGGTTATGTTCTTAAACCTAGCATAGAAAACCATGTACTATAATATATTCCATCAGACCAATTTCCTGAAAGTTTGATCTTTTTATATCCTTGGAATCTTTTAGTGAGTTTTTAAAAGACACATATTAATCTTCATTCTAAACCCAATGGATTAAAATCTGTTGATAATGACCATAAAATGTACACATTTCCCATATACTCTAGGATTTTCTGATATGTGTACATATATATATATATACACATATATACATATACACACACATACACATACACACATATACATATAATCTCAATTTCTATGAGCCAGGGACATCATTGCTGATGACAGGTGTATATCAGCTGAAAGACGAGAATATCAGAAAGATGTCTATCTGTGTTTTATTGACTATGTAAAGGCATTTGACTGTGTGGATCATAACAAATTATGGATAACACTTCAAAAAACAGGAATACCAGAGTACCTAATTGTAGTCATGAGGAATCTGTACATAAACCAGGAGGAAGTTCTTTGAATAGAACAAGTAAACACTGCCTGGTTTAAAGCTGAGAAAGGTGTATGTCAGGCTGTATACTTTCACCCTATGTCTTCAATTTATATGCTAGGCCAATAATCTAAGAAGCTGGACTTTATAAGGAAGAACACAGCATCAGGATTGGAGGAAAACTCGTTAACAACCTGCATTATGCAGATGACACAATTCTGCTTGCTGAAAATGAGGAGGATTTAAAACATTTACTGGTGAAGATCAAAGATCATAGCCTTCAGTATGTATTGTGACTGAACATCAACAAAACAAAAATCCTTACAACCAAGTCAGTATGCAACTTCACAATAAATGGAGAAAAGATTGACGCTGTCCATGGTTTTGCTTTGCTTGGCTCTATAATCAACACCCATGGGAGCAGCAGTCAACAAATCAAAAGATGCATTGCTTTGAGAAAAGCTGTGGTAAAAAATCTCTTTAGAGTATTGAAACGTAAAGATGTAACACTGAAGACAAATGTGTGTCTGACTCATGTCAAGGTATTTTCAGTAGGGTCATATGGTTGTGAAAACTAGACATTGAACAAGGGAGATAGGAAAAGAATTGATGCTTTTGCACTATGGTGCTGGAGATGACTATTGAATGTACCATGGACTGCCAAAAGAACCAATAGATCTGTCTTAGAAGAAGTGCAAGCAGAGTGCTCCTTGGAAGAAGGGATGACTAGATAGCGTTTTATATATTTTGGACATGTAGTCAGGAAAGACCGATTCCTGGAGAAAGACATCATGTTTGGGAGGGTGGCAGTTCAGAGAAATAAAGGGAAACCCTCCACCAGATAGATTGACACATTGTCTACAACAATGGACTTCAACATAAATAAGATTTTGTGTCTGCCATAGAATTGGGAAGTGTTTCCATCTGCTGTACATAGGGTCTCTATAAGTTGGGTTCAACTCAATAGCACCTAACAACAACCACATATTCTTTACTATAAAAACAACTCCAGCCATACCACTGTGGTACCAGATCTAGGAAGCTAAGTAGGGTCAGGCCTGGTTAGTAGTTGAATGGGAGACCAACTGAGAACACCAGGTGCTGTAGGCTTGGGCCCTGCAACCCACTCTCAAAAAAAGAATTAGCCATTGAAAATTCTATCAATAGCAGAGAAGTACTAACAATAATGTTTCACGTGTAGTATATAGTGTCGTTATGAGTTGGACACCAACTCCAATGCACCTAACAACAACTATAAAAAAGAATTTGTATGTGGATTGCTATAATTATTCCTGTTCCACAATTTTAACCAGATTTATATTCAATGTGCTTAGAATAATTTCCTGTACTTGAGTTCTTAAGTAATTCATGATGGATGGGCTAAAAATAGGACATGGGAAGTCATTATAATGAATATGAAGGCTGGCAATGGCTTGATGCTAAAATAAATTTATTTTATTTACTAATCATAGTATTTTGCTAGTAACTACTTTCAAACATCATGCAATGAAATTTGATGACACTGGTTTGGTACAATATGAATTTTAGAAATGGAGCATTGACAGTAGAAATAATAATAATAAAAACAACCAACAACAAGTTTTGTCCAAATAGTAATGGTCTTACCATAGCATTTAAAGTAAAAGCTTAAAGAAGATATAGTTAAATTCATCATCAAATACAATTTATAAAAGAAAACTATTAGGTAGGAATAAAACTATTAAAACATGCAGATTTTAATTGGAAAGGAGCAAAAAGAAAGGTGTATACATTCATTCATATGCATGCAATCTTGGTGCTACATAAAATATATAATCATTGGAAGAAAATGATTTGATTCAGCAAATTAGTGCTTCTCCTCATTTGATGACTTATTCTATGTCACAAAAGGTTAAATAAGTATATATTATCTACATTTCAAATACATATGCAAAAACTTTGAATTTTACTAGAAATTTAGACATTCTTCAACCAGGAAAAACTCTCTTAAACTATAATTTTTATGGGGCAAATTGAGGTCATGTTAAATTTTTCTTTAGGGGAAAAACCAGCATGAGGCACTGTCTTTTGGGAATGAAAACCAGGCTATTTTGGAAGAATTAGAATGAATTACAGTTTTATTTTCACTAGCAACCAAAGTCACATTTTGGATTTTTCACAAGCTAAAGGATTTAGAAAATTCAGCTATGTGAACAGAAAAAAAAAAAAAAAGAAAAGAAAAAGAAAAAGAAACTGTTGCCTGAATGTCCAAATGTATTTCCTACTCACTGTACAGTGCTTGAAAAGACATTTGTGAAAGATGACATTTCTAGGTCACCTTACATTTCCAAGTATACCTGAGTTCTTTCTTTACCTTTCCATCCATCTTACTACCTAACTACATCTGAATTTGTCATTACTGAGCTATTTTGAATACACTATCAATACTTGCCTGCAGCCATAGCCCTGTGGCATCCAATCCTATCAGATCTTGGAAGCTAAGCAGGGTCAGTACTTGGATAGGAGACTGCCTGGGAACACCAGGTATTGTAGGAGTGGGAGAAGGACCCAGCAACCCTCTTCCAAAAATCAATCTGCCATTGAAAACCCTATGAATAGTAGAGAAGCATTGACAACAGTGTTTTCCTTGATGTATGTATGGTCGCTATGAGTGGAACACCCACTTAATGGCACCCAACAACAACAATAAGAATTAATAATACCTTCACAAGGTAGCAAGTAAATAAGCAGACAGGTGATGTTGCCCAAGTGACTGAAGTTGAATAGAATCTTTCTAAATATGCTAGCACATATGGTACCTAATAATAACATTTTAAATTTTTAATTAAAAATTAAATATTTAAGTTCTATTGCTCCGTAAGACCAAATTTCTCCATTGTTGTCTAATCACCATATGTAACTTCCTGTGTGTGTGTGTGTGTGTGTGTGTGTGTGTGTGCACGTGTGTGTGTGTATTTGTGTGTATGTAATATGTGGGGCTGGGATTTAGTTTGGTTGGTAGAGTGCTGCTCTGTACTTTCTGAGGACCTGGGTTCGATCCCCAGCACCACAAAAATGGGAGAAGGATGTGGCAGTCTACTCCCATACATGCATATATTTTTTTGCAGTACTAGAGGGTTAATCCCAGGGCCTTGCACATGCTTGGCAGGTGCTCTACCACTGAGCTATACCCCTAGTCTCTTTTATATTTTGGGACAGGGTGTCCTCAATTTTGTTGGCTGCCTCTGGCTTCGAACTTACAATCTTTCTGCCTCAGCCTTCTGAGTCACTGGGATTACACAGGCATGAGTTATGATACCCTCCTAACACAAATAACTTGAAATGCATGATTACTGACTCAAAATTAAAGCACCAGGGCTAAATGTATAACTCAATGGTAGAGCACTTGCCTTGTTGTATTTAGGTGCTGTTGAGTCAGTGTCCGACTCATAGCAACGCTATGTACAACAGGTGAAACAGTATTGTCAGTGCTTCTCTGCTATTCATAGGGTTTTCAATGGCTGATTGATTTATGGGAGTGGGCTGCTGGGTCCTTCTCCCAAGCCTACAGCACCTGGTGTTCCCGGGTAATCTCCTATACAAGTTCTAGCCAGGTCCAACCCTGCTTAGCCTCTGAGATATGATGGGATCAGACACCACAGCAGTACAGCTACAGGCTGGAGAACTTTCCTAGCATGCTAGAATCCCTGGATTTAATTCCTGATACCACAAACTAAACAAGACAAAAAAACTAAAGCACCAAAAGAACAAAAGGGTCATACCTAAGAAATACAAATAATTCTGTTTACTACGTGAAACCTGAATATTTTTATTAACTTTGCTTTGATCATATTTTGTACCAAAAAAATTAAGTAGTTTATAAAGATACATGAACTAGACCACAATAAGATAACCATAAAAGTAGATGAAAAAGAAATAGTGTGTTAAGACAAACAAATGTGCACACACATACAAGGTTAGGGTTATAAAACCGAATTAAGAATGAGGCTGATGAAGATTATGTATTATATGAAAGAGAGAGTTTAAAGAGAAAGGAACTATTTGGTAACAGTAGAAGAGGGAGCCATTAGGTACTTGCAGGGCTATATGCTAAATTTTAAGAAACCTGATTTCAAAGAGTTTGTATGATATAGTCTGGGAAATAAAAAATTTAGTATGATATTACTCATAGTGAAAAGAAGAGGCAGCACATTAAAAAAGGTGTGTGTGGGGGGGAATGAATAAAATGGAGCAGAAAGCCCATCAGTGATCTAAGTCTAGGACTCATCTAACTCAAAAGTTTACTGTAAGACTGATATAGTAATAAAAATAATAGCCACGATTAACGGGGGGGGGGGGTAAAATCTATACCTACATTTTTCATATCACCTATAATTGTTCTCCAGAACACTGCCAGGCACTTATTATTCCTTCAATATTAACACAAAAAAGTTTAGTTTGGGAGTTTTTATGAATTGCATAAGTCATATTTAGAAACAGGATTGAGACTGACTCCAAATTGTATTCATTTACTATGGTAATAGGAGTTTCAGAGCAAAAGGCCCTCAACCTAACACCTTGTCAAACTAAACCTTTTCAGCTGAGCATTTACTTTTGTTATGATATAATAACCATAATGTGACAGGCAGTTAGTTGGGCTCTTCCACCAAACATCTTTACCTAATGTGTGATTTATCTACTTATTTTGTAGTACTGGGGGTGAACCTAAGGCTTCACACATGCTTTGCAAGCACCTTACCACTGAGCTGCACCCCTAGCTCAATTATTGCTTTGAGGTAGGGTCTATGTACGCTGCCTCTGCTCTCAAACTTGCGACCCTCTTGCCTCCACCTCTTGAGTCCCTGAGGTTACAGGTGTGAGCCACAGCACCTGCTGTCTAATGCCTGGATTTAAATTTTACCTCAGTCTTCTATGTCCCTGTTGCCATATCAGTAACACTGATATAATCATAGAATCAGCTACACAAGTTTGAGAAAATACTCAGAAATCACTCAGATCTCCACTGGGTACAGATCAGGTCCAAATAAATCACCATTTTTCTTATAATACATAGATTAGAATTGCCCCATGAACTTCATATGTCCAGCATGGAACACATTGCCCAAAACTCCATTAATATTGGTTGAAAGAATTAACTTATTAATTGACATTATTAAGAGGAAACCAAATAGAATTAAACAAGATTTCTGTGGAAGTCCCAATTTTAAAACATATTCTCTCATTCTTGCCCATCTCACCCTAGGCTCAAGGATGCCAGGGAATTTTAAAAACTTTAAGCAGTTCTTTGGATCTTCTCACCTCTCAAACCCCGAACCCTTTCTACATAATTAACATGCAGCATCTCTATGACTGTACATCTCACCAAATGTGTCTCAGAACAACTGTGTTCTAAGATGTATTTGATCATAGCACAAAACTCACTTTTCAAAATTTGTTAATCAAGGGTAGGATTATTGACTCTCAACCTACAGACATCAGAAGTAATATGAGCCTCTGCTTGGGTCAAAGTCCTGCCATCAATCTGGGGATCATTAGCAAGCCCTGGAGTCTCTCCTGGTGACATTTAGTCCCCAGGTGCACTGATTACAGAGACGTTTTCCTGAGTGCAGTCTGTCCTCTTTCCTTACCTCACTTCTCTCTCCTTCACAAGAACTAGTCTGTGTCAAAGATGGGCAAGATAATGCTATGGCATCTAAAGCCTGAAATGTGTTTCCTTCCTAAATTTTGAATGCTTTTGGCCTAAATCTTTGAAGAGCTACAGGAGATGAGACAAACTTCAGAGATCAGATGCTGAGATGAGATGGGTCTCTTCTCTCAGGTTATCAGTCACTGAATTTTTACTAATCTAAAGGGTGTGCTATGAACTGCATCACTATATATGTCCATGAGGAAGTAATCTTCTTGAGCTTCAGAAAAATTAAATTAGTTCATATATAAATGAATATAATAGTGTTTTTACTTAATTGTCTCTAAGGGATTAAATATAACAATGTGCATAACCAATGCTCTGAAAAAGGCAAACCACTAGAAAAATATAAGATACAGTTAGAAAAAGACAAGGCAAATTTAACCATCTTTTATAATTCAGAAAATTTAATGATATGTCCAATTTATTTGGAAGATAAATGATGTAAAATAAGTTCACTAAATATTTTTCTCCCAAGAAAATCAAACTCAGAGGAATCATCTAAGTGGGGTGAAATAAAATGGGCTTTTAGGTCTCACACTGAAAGTGCTTTTAATCTGTCACATATTTTTATTCAGTTAATTAAAGGATAGCATGCATAAACATGGATTTTAATGTGCTTAAGTCATCTTAAAGATTCAAATCAGTGAGGCATACATTATCAATGTTCTGTTTAATATTCATTGTGATCTATTCGGAGGTTTTCCTTACTAATGAGAGCATATCATCTGAATAACTCACCTACTTTGTGCCTGAAGTTGGCAAATTCAGTTCATATATGAATAGCATATATACCTTAAAAGTTCTTGCTCACTATTTTACACACACACACACACATGTATATATATACACACACAAACATATGTTTATACCTACATATCTTCAATAATTTGTCATCTACTTTGCAAACATAGTCACTATAAATTCAGTGGATTGTTGAAAATCATGTAATTTTTTTTGCCTTTTTTTCTTTTAGCAATAGCAATTTTAACAAGAAGCCCTCAACCCAACACCTTGTCAAACTAAACATTTTCAACTGAGCATTTATTACTGTTGTTGTAATTTAATGTGTCAGGCAGTTTGTCGGGATCTTCCACCACAAACACATTTAGTTAATGGGTTTAAATTTTACTTCAGACCAGAGACAGGGTCGCACTATATAGTCTAGGCTGGCCTCGAAGTCTCAGTGTAGCCCATGCTTGCCTTGAACTTGTGATTCTCCTGACTCCACCTTCCAACTGCTGGGATTACAGGCCTGTGCCAATTTGCCTAGCTTACTTTGCTTTAAAAGAAAAGTATATATTTTATGCTGAATCCTAAATACTCAGCTTTACTGTTGTTAATGTGTAGTAAATAAACATTAAATTGTCAAGAGATAGTAAAATATATTCTAAATCTAGTCTGTAAATGACTATTCTCATATATATCATCATAGTCAATAACAAAGTTTTGATTATATACAGAGTTGGCTCTGTATATTTATATATTATTTTTAATCAAATCACTATCTATTGAAAAATATTTATTAGTCCTATAAGGCAACCTATACCCATACATATTCATAAAAATAAAAGACTGGTCCATTTTCTTAAAGATTTTACAAATGATGCATCCTAATCGTGATGACAAAATAAAAGATAAGATGCAATTAAATGTTCAATTGTATAATTCTTACTATATAACTAATGTGAGTCCAGTGTAGGCTAGAAAATTTCAAGATGCTAAGATGAAAAAGGGAACCAAAACAAGAAGAGTAGACAAAACATGCAAAGAAGAGAATGAACATTACTAAAGCCAAGGAAAAGGGCATGAGCAAGGACAAATGGGAGAATTAAGCAGAACTACAAGACTGAAGTAATTGTGCAAATTCATAAGGAATCTGTTCTAGTTGGAGAGAAGTGTGTGCATTAGGAATGGACTATAAAGATAAGATGATACCAGGTATGGGTGAGTTTGTCAGAGAGAAAATTTTAGAAAAGATGCTGTAGGCAATAAAACGTTTTCCAACTTGAAGTAAACGTGAGAAACATGAGGTAAAGCTATGAGGACACTGTATAGAAAAGCACAGGATGCCTAGGAGACAAACTCCTTTTTAGTGGAGAAATATAAATTTTTCATGTAATTTAGTTATGGGGCAGGATGTTGGACTGCAATAAAATAGCAAGGTAAAGATAGATATGAGACTTCCCAAAGTACAACCAGCCTCATGACAGAATGATTAAAAGTACGAAGGTAAAAGAAAAAAGAATTTATTCAAGGTTTACATTTTGAAATGATGATGATAAGGGTCATGGTGTGTACTTAGGAGATACAGATGTAGATTCCATCAATAACTTCAAATTCATTTTACATTCCTTTCGTATTCATTTTATATAGATTACACTATATAAATAATCATTCCTTTTATCTTTTACTGATTAACCTGTACTGATTATTACAGCAGGTAAACTGTTGAAGTTTTTCACTACTCTTAATTTCTATTATATAATTGTGGTTGTATTGATCATGATAATTAAACATTCAATAAAGTAATTAAGTTAGCTGAAGAAAGGTATTTCTGTGACATGTTGTTGTTAGGTGCCATAGAGTTGGTATCCAAGTCCTAGCAACCCTATGTATGTACAACAGGTGAAACACTATTGTCAGTGCTTCTCTGCTTTTCATAGGGTTTTAAATGACGGATTGATTTTTGGGAGGGAGTTGCCTGTCCCTTCTCCTAATCCTACAGTATCTGGTGTTTCCAGGTGGTCTCCCATCCAAAGTACTAATGAAGCCCAGCCCTACTTAGCTTCCAAGATCTGACGAGATCAGACACCATAGTGCTATGGGTGCAGGCATTTCTGTGACATATTTAGATTAAATTCCACATTTAAGCAATTCCACTAACAATTCATTTATTATGTTCCAACTCAGATCATATAATCAGCACTTCTCAAGGCTTAGACTGTATCCTATATATACAATACATAAGTAGGGAAAACAGTATTTTTAATTAAACTAGAACTCATTTCTCAAAAGAATATCTAGATAAATTTTCTTTGTTACACCATGAGTTTTCAGTGAAAAAAAAAAAAACCACATTCATCAGATTATTTTCTTACAGAAAATCTTGTATTTTATAAGAGAACTTCTTTCTGGATCAAAAACCTACTTGATACTTAAGCAAAGATCTGGCTCATAGAATATATTTTGAGTCTCTAGGACTTGTGGCCCTCTAGTTTTCAGCCACGCTGACTCCAGTGGATAAAACACTATTGCCAATGGAAGACGAAATATCTTCTATGCAATTCTATGCATTTAAATTTGAATTTTGTAGGATGAATTTGATATTTTCTTATTTTTAATTCTTCCTCTTTGTACATACCTACCCCCATACACCAAGTCTTTATGTGGCCAGTTCCTAAATGAAAGGAAGAGTTCAGCTACCACTTCCCAAGCAAGAGTTCTGTGTCCTACCTTGTCTATCTCCAAACCCCCATATTACTTTTTACAGTGGCAAAAACAGTTAAGCAGGTCATGTGAAATTATCATATATTCTAGGGGTGCCAAAATGCATACACATTTAAAATGATGCTATCATTGTGTTGCTGTTAGGTGCCGTCCCTGGGATTTAGCTCAGTTGGTAGAGCACTGCTCTGCAGTCTCTGAGGTCCTGAGTTCAATTCCCAGAACCGCAAAATGGGAGAAGGACTTGGCAACCCACTCCCAAGGCAATCCCGAAACAGTCAGCCATTGAAAACCCTATGAGGGTTGCTATGAGTCAGACTCGACTCGACGGCACCTAACAACAACAACAACATCATTATGTTACTCTCTAAGGTTGAACTGAATTAAAGTAGCAATGTATAATATGACATTTGCTCAAACAATGCCATTAATCAAATAAATGCTAGTGCCACCATGTGATAAGCAGGATAGTCAATGGCAGAGTCATGGTTGTTGTTCAAGGAGTACAAGACCATTTTTAGGGGTATTTGAAATGGTTGCTAAAACTACATAGTTTGCATTCCCTTATTATTTAATATGTGAATTTTTCTTTTAATTTAGACTGTTTAGTATTCTCTGTGATGAGTACTTAAATGATATATCAGGTACACACATATATATGATGGAGAAAAAATATGCCAGCCTCCTTTAATCTATGAAATTTATCCTTACAAAATTTATATAAATATGCACTGATATGAATGAAAGGTCTAAGGGAATAAAACTATTACATTATTGGTGGCAAGGTCAAAACTAATATTTACTTAGAGTTTTATGGTCAGTTAAACCAAATTATACCGATGGAAGATACAAGATATTTTAGGTAGCTTCAATGTGTCTAAAATAATTATAACAATTGATTTTAAAATGAACATGACTATAAATATTATAGTCTCTCAATATCACTGAGGTGACAGAAGATTTTTTTCACATATTTCTTAGGATTAAAAAGCAAATCACAACAATAGAGCTGAGGTTTTCTTTTTTATTTTGAGGAAGCGGTTGAATATAATGATTTTTTAAATTGCTGATACACATATTTTGTTCATCAAAAATTAAATGAAGTAGCACATTTCCACCTGAAATGGTGTATTTGCCAACTGTGTGCTTAGTACGTATTTTTGTCCTCTCCTGTTATGTTGCTATGGATGAATAACATGCTGAAAAATAGGATTTTAGTTTGAAATTTTAATTTGAAAGATTTTTAATGCTTTTGTTAATTAATGGAATTTCTTGGTTGTGGAAGAAGCATTTAAAGGTTTTTAAAATGCTTACATATCATTATAAATTCCAATTTATTAAAAATGATAACTAGGAAAAGTAGAATATTGAGTTAAATATAATCTATAACCCCTCTACTCAAATGCATTATAATTGAATATATTAAGTGTATGGACTTAATATTAAGCATTATCTTAGATACCACTGTAAACTGTTACATAAAATGTAAGGCTTTGAAAAAACATATCTAAGAGTTAAGTTACTTTTATAATTTTTTAATTTGATATTGTCAGCCATGCTCTTCTTATAGTACATTTATATTTTAGTGAACTAATTAAGAAGTTGACTTGAAATGTGAGTCTTTGGGACATTATTATTTGTCTACTGTACTTTTTTTTTTGGTCAGAGACATTCACTATTCATTAAACCTGACTCAGCATCTGTATTTGCCTGTAAGTGCAATTACTTTTTCCCCAATAGCCAGTAACCTTTATAATCGTTTTCTTAATAGAAAAGTAACACATATTCTTAGTAATGGAGACAATGTAGAAGACATGCATAAAATTGACAAAATCATCCCAACAGCCAAAGAAAATTCTAGTGCCTTTGTATATCCATACTAAAGTAAAAATTATGGTCTCTGAAGCCATAATGTCTGAGTTTAAATCTTCTTTTAACTGCTGACTACTGTCTTTATGCCTGCAGCCTTCCCACTATGGCCTCCCATCCTGTCATATCTCAGAAGCTAAGTGGAGTTGGGCCTGGTTAGTACTAGGAAGGGAGACTGCCTTGGAACACTAGGTGCTGTAGGCTTGGGAGAAGGACCCACAACTCACTCCCAAAAGACAATCTGCCATTGCCACGCAGAGAAGCACTGATGATAATAATATTTCTTCTGTTGTGCTTATGGTCTCTATGAGCCGGATACCGACTTGATAACACCTAACAACAACTGTCTTGATAACTTGATCAAATTAACACCTCAGCCTCCACATCTGTAAATGCTGGTAATCATAGTATCTATTTCAGAGTTATCAGGACCAAATAAATGATAATGTGTAAACTACTTAAACCTGTCCCTGGTATAGGTTAAGTATAAAGCAGAAGAAAAATACATTATCTCATACTTTCCTATGATTCCTATGAACCCATACTTTTGTGTTCTTTTGTGTTCTTTTCTTTTCTTTTTTTTCCTTCTTTTCTTTTTTTTGCCTTTAAAGTATTATTATATAGCCCAGGTTGCTCTTGAACTCTGGATCCTCCTCTGCTTCATGAGTCCTGGAATTACAGGCATATGCTATCATGCCCAGCCTGAACTCATACATTTTAATAAAATTTTCACATATTTTATGAACATTTTTCCATTTGATCCATTTTCTTTTTTCAATCTCTTATCTCTTTCTCCTTATAAATGTATGTATTTAACATGGGTGTAATCTTTTAAAGAGTCTGCGTAGAAACCTGCAGTAAACATTCATATATATGTATGTTTACAAATCTGTTCAAATGATCCCTTTACAGTAAGTCCCTAGCAGAAAATGGAGTTGAAAAAGGTGTATTTCTGAAGGATGTTTTAAAACTTATATATACCTCAGCAGTGTAGGGCCCTCACATTTCCATTCACTATACCAAAGCAAAGTATTACCCCAGAGCCTGCCTTTCTTATTTTATGGGATTAAAAAATTGCTTCAATTTACATTTCTTTTTCTGTGTGATTAAGCATAATTTCATATGCTTATTTTTGTGTACTGTCCATTGTACTGAGATATGTTTGTCTTTTTCTTAGTGATTGCTATGAAATCATTTCATATGAAATATTATCTTCTTAGAAAGTTGGCTAAATGGATTAAATAGACAAATGTTCTCCAAGTTCTAGAGTGAAACCATGAGACTTAATCTTCTGAATAAAACTTGGAAAGCAGAAAAGGTCAAATCATTATAATGGCTTTTGTAGTGATTTCAATGCATTGTAACCCAATACAGACCACACAGGGGATTCTATTTGAGTACTTCTTATTCTTGTGGGAATTATTTCCTTTATAACTTCCTTTGTTTGGCACCTGGTTTTCATTTCGGTGCTTCATTTCTAGATTTGCCTTTTGACTAACTCCTTTCTGTTGACATTTGGTTCTTCAATTTCCTGTGTATTTGGCTCTTAATCACGGTGTTGTTCATATTCTTTGCTCTATTGTAGGGACTATATGTCAGGACTATCATCTCTCATAGCCAGATACCCACATTTTTGGTTTTAGTTTGTTTGGGAAGGTAGATAGCTATGATGGTTATTGATATCCAGGTCAGGAAAAGACTTCCAAGGCTGGATAAACTACTGCTCTGATCCAATACTGCACTAAGATTATTTCTTATAGCTGAATGAAAGACCTCTTACTCATGAAAACATATCCTCTATATTTAATTCTATATGAGTAAAAAAGAGCATTTCCAAACTTGCTTGAATGTGAATGTATATGAAAAAGAACATTAACCTCACACTGAGAGAAGGCATTTAGAAAACTTGTGCCCATGCTCACATAAATGTCAAGAAAGAACTGACTCCCTCATCACAACAAACCCCAACAGAATTATTACACAAGTAGTTACACAGCTGAAAAATATATGGTACAAAAATGGATAACTTTAATGAAGTTAACATTCTGGAAAAAACAAAACTCTTATTTTGTTTTCGTAATAATTGACCCCTCACTAAGTTCCAAAAGTAGTATTACTTTTATATTTCCATCTAGATATAAACATTTACATTATTCAAAATGCCAAGTAAGTGGACTAAATAACAGTAGTATGGAGGGAATAAAAATAATGGAATTATATGTTTCTTCTTTAAGTAAAATTTCCAGGATGATAACAATATAAAGTATTAATACATGAATCCATTTTTCAAAAATTTTTCTATGGAGCTATCATTTAATAAAAACACATTTGGATGATAAATCTTTAAAAATGACTAGGTCATTTTTACTTGAAATACAAGCAGATCGTCTGTTTCCTCTTGTCAGTTTTGTGGTGCCAAAAGATACTGCCATATTTACTAAACTTAAAAATAAAAAATCCTAATATTGTTTTATGAATTTAAGAATATCAAGCAAGAATAATAAGAAAAATAGAGTTAGTAATCTACAGTCCTACTGATATATCTGCAATATATAAGTGGAGGAAATCGAAACAAGAATACCCTCAAATGCAGTGAATTTCCAAAAAGTTTATTCACAAGTAAATGCAAAAGCCACTAAATATACAGAATTGTTTATCTTTTAATTTTATAATGAGCAGTTCATACCCTCTGGAGAAAGCTGTCACTTCAATCTAAAAAAAAAAAGTCACTTGTGGTTGTTTGCTCTGAGTTAAAATATGCAAACCGTAGCATTCAAATAAGACATTTGTTCAAAATTTAGAGTTGACTCATTTATCTTAAGGTAGAGGTCTCCCTGGTCAAACACCAGCATTCATTATGCTGTAAATTTTACAGTTTCTCTAGGGTTATCACAGGCTCTTCTGCATAAAATAATGTTCCTTTTGTCATATGACTTTAAGCTTGAGATCACAAGAACACTCTCCAATAGCACATGTTTTGCCTTATCGGTGTCCAGAAATAATTTGATAATGAAGCTCCTGAGAGACAGCTGAATAATATTATCACTGGCAATCAGCACTAGACACTGAAATGTGAGTTCTCATCTCCCTCTGGTGGCAAAGAGAAATGGGGAATGGGGAGATAGTGTAGTTCAAGTGATGGGAGTAATAAAATAAAATGAGGCAAGATGCTATGACCACCAGGATGACAGTAAGTTCCATACAAACTTTCCAGATTTAAACTTATTTTTTCCTTGGGTAAATTAGTGTGATTCAATGACACTCAAAATGTAACAATATTTTAAAAATCTTCCTAACATTCTACTTTCCTCATATTAGTATAAAAATAGGACATAAGCAATGTGTCTTATCATTTCTTAAAGATACTGTTTCCATCTTTCTACCTTTTCCTTTCTTTTCTTTGTAAATACAAATTAAGTATACAGGAAAACATTCTTACTTACTTACTATGAAAGTTACTAAAAATATGAAGGTTAAAAGCATGTTTTTTGTCTATTTTGTAAAATCACACAAATATGTGATCAATTACAAGTTTCCTAGAGTGTAAACAAAAGAGGTGAAAATATGGCTGTCATGAAAAATTCCAAACCAATCTCTGATGCACAAACTCATTTTTATAAGAAAAGAAAAGCTTAATATGCATAGCAATCGATTTTTAATGTGATTAGCTAAAAGGAAAAGTTGAATACAAATTTCCTTACAAAATCTTCATAAAGAGTTTCAATCTTAGTTAAGAACAATTACTGTTGCTAGATGTCTAGAGCTGTGTCTAACTCATAATGACCCTCATAGAATCTTCAATGGCTGACTATTTTGGAATTGTTTTGAGAGTAGATCGCCACATCTTTCTCCCATTTTTGCAGTGCCTAGGATAGAACCCAGGTCCTCAGAGACTGCAGAGCAGCACTCTACCAACTGAGCTATGAGCAATAAAGAACTTTATTCAGCATCAGTATCTCTCAAAGTAAAAAAAATAGCAATGAATATTATATGCATTGTGGAGAGAGGAAGTGAACTAAGATCAAACAGGTTGGACACTGATATGCTAAACAATTAAACCATAAGACATCTCAGAGCCTTTACTGAGCTAATATGCACTGTGATTCTTTAAAATGTGCATAAAGTATGTAGATCATTCCCCCTATCAAGATGCCAATTGTTTAACCATTTAACCATAAAATACTAATCAACATTTCCCACAGCTTGTGTTCTGTGGTATGTTGTTGTTAGGTGCTGTCAAATCAGTGTCTAACTCATAGCAATCCTATGACCCTACATACAACAGGCAACCCAGTATTGTCAGTGCTTCTCTGCTATGCATAGGGTTTTCAATGGCTGATTGTGTTTTCAGAGTGGGTTGCCAGATCCTTCTCCCATTTTGTGTTATAGATTTTGAAAATTATTATTCTAATTTCTCTTTCATAAAGAAGATGTTTTCAAAAATTGAGGTTTAAGCCAGGTGAGGTGGCTCACATCTGTAGTCTCAGCAATTCGGGAGGCTGAGGCAGGATTGCAAATTCAATTTTGGAGGCGGCCTGCATAACTTAGTGAGGCCCTGTCTCAAAACAAAAAGTGAAGAGTGGGCTAGGGGTGCAGCCCAGTGGTAATGTGCCTACAAAAGCATGCATGAGACCCTGGGTTTAATTCCACAGTACTGCCCCAAAACAAAAAACAAAACAAAACAAAAAAAGAATCGAGGCTAAAAACTCAATAGCCAAAAATCTTATGTATTGTAGACTAACATATATTGAAGCACCAATTACATAGGAAAAAGCAACTTGAATCCTGTATAACTTGGCTTTCAATACATGAGAAAACAGTTGAATTTATCTATCAGTCTTTCATTGATATCAACTGAATATCGAATATGTGCTACTGCTACTGGATATTCTTCAATATGTACTTTAATATCCAAACTCAGAACCGTCCAAAACTCTAATCACCATGAACATTGGTAGAAATTATAGTCTTCAGAATAATATTGTTTCATTTAAAATCTAACCTTAGAGAAATTTCTCTAATTTCCCAAGCACAAATTTCTTATTCATAGAATGGAGACATTACATATTAGAGGATCTCTACAAAGATAAAATAAGATATGTGAAAGTGTCTGAAATAATGCTTTAAATTAAATAAGATTTTTGTCTTTTAGTCCCTTAAAATTTCGCAAACTGTGGCTATGCCTTGGCTATCACTGCTCAGAAGTTTTCCTCCTTAAAGAAGCTAAATCTCTGAAATTCTCCTTTGAAATAACTTGGCTACCCTGTTGCTTTTCCCCATCCTCAATGTCATAGCAATCTGTTCATGTTCAAGCCCATTGATCCATTATGTTTTCACAAGATTTTCTGTTTAGGCTGAATTCCATACCCAATCCTGTCAAAGATGTACTTTCTAGTATTCTAGTTATGAGAATTAAATAAAATAATAATATATAGCACTTAGATTGTGCCTGACACAAAATAACAAATAATCTGAAAGGTTATTTCATATATATATATATACACCCACACATATACATATATATTGAAATAACTATACACACACATATATATATGTATATGTATTTGTATACACACACACACACACACACACATATATATATATCAGGCTGGGATTTAGCTCAGTCCGTAGAGCACTGCTCTGCAGTCTCTGAGGTCCCAAGTTCGATTCCCAGCACTGCAAAAATGGGAGAAGGACGTGGCAATCCATTCCCAAGGCAATCCCGAAATAGTCAGCCATTGAAAACCCTATGAGGGTCACTATGAGGCGGATACCAACTCGACAGCACCTAATAACAACAATATATATTTCAGTACTGGCAGGTTGAACCCAGAACCTTGCACATACTATGCAAGTGCTCTGCCACTGAGCTGTCTTGCCCAAACTTGATTTTCTACTTCTTCACCTTAGAACACTTTTATCTATAAGGTACAGAGTAGGGTCTAGATATTTCTATCTATGGGTAAATTCCTAGATATTTCCAATACTTTTATTTCACAGTCGAATGTGGTTTACATATTTCACAATTGGAAATTAGAAATTAAACCAGGATAATATGTATGATCCCAAGGCATTACTAGTTTAATACACAACTTGGCTTTACTAAATTTGACTTGTTTTTCCCTATATTCTTTATGTTTGTGAAACTAATTTAAAAGAAGCAATTCATTTCTCTCAAAAGCCGGAACTAAATTCAATAGATCAAGGTTACCCTCAGTCACAACTAGAAGGGCCACCCATGGTGGACAGGTTTCAGCTGAGCTTCCAGATGAAGACAGACTAGGGAGAAGGAGCCAGCAGCCCACTCCCGAAGTAATTAGCCATTGAAAACTCTAGGAATAGGAGAAAAGTACTGTCAAATATAGTGCTGGAAATGACCGCTCCCCCGCCGGAAGGCATTCAAGAAATGACTGGAGAAGAGTTGCCTCCTTAATGTAGAATCAACCTTAATTATGGGAATGAAGTAAAGTTGTTGAGACCTCCACTTGCTGATGTGGCATGACTCAATTTAAGAAGAAACACAGTGACTGCAACAATGGACTCAAGCATAAAACATGTGCATGGCACGTTGTTTGGAAGTGTTTTGATCTGTTGTACATAGGGTCACTATGAGTCGGATGTGACTGGACAGCACCCAACAAAAAACCTAACAAAGCAACTGGAATATTGGAAAAGTCTTCTATTAGTTTTTCCCACTTTAACTGCTCAACCTATTCCAGCCTTTGGCACTTTCCACCACTTTGTAGGTTTAATAGGAAAATCACAACCATTTAGACTATTTCTCAAGGCTCTGGGCTTGGCATTATAGTATATGACACCAGATGGTGTCAGGGGACTAGCTACATAGGTCAAAATGTTAGCATTCCACAGTGGTAGCCCTGGAGAGGGCTTAAAACTATTTTTGTTGTTCTTGTTGTTGTTGTTGTTTTGGTGGCATGCTAATAAGGGGTCTGAACCCAAGGTCTCATACATACAGATAAATATTCCACCACTGAGCTGCACTCCCAGCCCTATTTTTATTTTTTATTTTGAAACAGGGTCTCACTAAATTACACAAGCTGTCTCTGATTCAAACTTGCGATCCTCCTACCTCTGCCTCCTGAGTTGCTGGGATTACAAACTGTGTGCCCCTGCCCCAGCTCTTTTGTATCATTGGTATAAAACTGATTTTTTTTTTTGTAGTAGTAGTAGTGGGGGATTAAACATGGGGCCTCACTTTTGCTTTACAAGTGCTCTACCACTGAGCTGCACCTCCAGCCCATGTTTTACATTTTTTTTTTTTTTTATGTTGAGTCATGGTCTTAAATTACACAGGCTGCCTTTGGCCTTGAATTTATGATCCTTCTGCCTCAGCCTCCTAAATTGCTGGGATTATAGGCATGTACCACCAATGCCAGCTTATAAAATTATTTTAATATAGTGCAGATTTTTATTTTAAACTCCCTACTTCCAAAATATGTGATAAAATTTTTGAGAGAGAAGATGAATACTGGATTCCTCATACCTCAACAGTTTTCATGCACTAGCTAAACTTACTCTTATCTCTCCCACTATATTGTCTGTCCCTTGTATTGATTCTCTGCTTTCTAAAACTTAGGACACTGAGACTGAACACTGCATATACAGTTGCCCTCTGCAAATGCTGTTCTTCAATGAGAACAAGTTAATTAGCTTCCTTAGGCTCCTAATTACCTCTCCAGTCATTTTTACATCTTTCCACTGCATGTCCACTCTTTCTGATGACTGAGAATATGTTTTCTCTCCTGTTGCTGTTTCAGTTTCTGCCTGTTCCAACTAATTTCAGTTATGATAGACATGGGGTGTGGGGTAGAATATGCTCCAGTTCTGCATGGAAATCTCTGTCTTTTCCAGTCAAAACTTTTAGTGATTAATTTATATATCCCTCTTTTTAAAAACTGTCCATTTGTTATAAATCAACTGACATAGTATTGCAAAGATTATGTTAACTGATTTAGGACCTTTCCATTTGTTTTTTTCTCTAATCTATTTCAGACCAAGATCCTTGCAACACTAGGGGATTATCAATAAGGAAATAAATGTAGGGTCCTACCACCTAGGTTCAGGTGTACCTTCGCACTCACAGGTTAACAACAATAATTTGCTTAAGTTTCTGAAGCTTCTGTTTCCTTATTTATAAAGAAGACATATTAAATAATAATTCTATTTGAGAAGAATTATGAGAGTTGAATAAAACAATATGCAATGCTTAGAGAATGCATAGCACAAATAAAGAAGCAATCTGAAAGTTTACTAATGGCTACTGTATGATTTTTTTTTTCTTCAGTACTGGCGGGTTGAACCTAGGACCTGGCACATGTTGTTGTTGTTGTTAGGTGCCGTCGAGTTGGTATCCGACTCATAGCGACCCTCATAGGGTTTTCAATGGCTGACTGTCTCGGGATTGCGTTGGGAGTGGATTGCCAGGTCCTTCTCCCATTTTTTGGGGTGCTGGGAATTGAACTCGGGACCTCAGAGACTGCAGCGCAGTGCTCTACCAACTGAGCTAAATCCCAGCCCGGGACCTGGCACATACTTTGTAAATATTCTACCACTTAGCTGCATCCCCAGTCCATTTTTATTTTTTATTTATTTACTTTTTTCTTGGAAATTTTTAATATACAATTTAATGTGTTTCATTCTGACATGCATTTCATTGTGACACTTCTATATATGTGTTTCATTGTACAATGCACAGATAACTTCCCCCTTACCCTCTTGTGCCCCTCATCCCCCTTCTCCCACCCCCTCACCAATGACCTCTCTTCTACTTGCATGTCTTTCTGTGGGAATATTTTACTGCATACCCTTGCATCCAAATTACTATTTAAGTCCACACTTTTTTCTGTAGTAATCTATCTTCTTACATTGTCAGCAGTATTACATGAATAATCTAGCCCATTTGCATTATTCCCATCCTTTGGTATTGTTGATATTACTATAATTATTTCCTGAACTATTAAAATTGGGCTGTTTACTTTGAGGTTGCCCTCTCTCTCATTCCTCGCTCCTCCTTATCCCTCCTCCCCCTCCTGTCTTCTCCCATCATCTCTATTTTTTATTTTTGAGACAGAATCTCACTAAATTATACAGATTGACTCTGGCCACAAACTTTAGATCCTCCTGTCTCCATATCCCAAGTTGCTGGGATTACAGGCATTCACCAATATGCCCAGCTTTTGAATTATTTTTAATGATATAAAGGGCCAAGCCTTTTTGTCTCAGAGAGTCAAGATGCAAATACAGAATAACTGGCACACAATGCAAGAATCATAATTGAAACAAGAAATGTATCCCATTACACAGATGTTTTAATATTGCATAGACTATTTCCAAAGAGGTGTGCATAAACCTAGAAAATTCTTTAGCTTAGACTGTGGAATTGAATTGAGAGAACAGAGAATAATGAGAGAAGAAAATTTACTTTATTCTCTATTTTTTTCTCTTTCCTTTTGGGATTTTTAACTATGCATTGAATGTATAGTTTTTAAAAAATGGTAGTTGACCAATCATTTCAAGAGGTTGCATGTGATTAGGAAGCAATGGTACTGAAAGATAAACTGGAAGCTGCCTTGAAGGAATTGGCAAAACACAAGGCTCCAGGAATTGATGAAATAGCAGTAGAGATGTTTCAACAAACAAATGCAGCACTGGAGATACTAACTTGTTTATTCCAAGAGAGATTTGGAAAACAGCTACCTGGCCAACTGCCTGGAAGAGATACATATTTGTGCCTACTCCCAAGAAAGGCTATCACATTGAATGCAGAAATTAGCTAACGATATAATTAATATCTCACGCAAGTAAAATTTTGCTAAGGATTATCCAAAAGTGACTGCAGCACTATATTAACTAGGAACTGCTGGAAAATCAAGCAAGATTCAGAAAAGGGCATGGAACCAGGGTTATTACTGCTGATGTCAGGTAGGGATTATACAAAAGCAAAGAATACCAGAAAGACATTTCTCTGTTTTATTGACTATGTAAAGGCATTTGACTTTGAGCATCACAACAAACTATGGATAATAATGTGAAGAATAGGAATGTCGGAGCACTTAATTGTACTTATGAAGATTCTCTACATGGGCCAGGAGGCAGTCATTCAAGCAGAACAAGGAAACACTGTCTAGTTTAAAGTCAGGAAAGGTGTGCATCAAGGCTTTATCCTTTCACTATATCTCATTAATCTCTAAGCTGAGCAAAAAATCAAAGAAACTGGACTATATGAAGAAGTATGTGTCATTAGGATTGGAAGAAGATGAATTAATAACCTGCAATATGCAAATGACACTTTGCTTCCTGAAATTGAAGAGGATTTGAAACATTTACTGATGAAGATCAAAGAACACAGCCTTTAGTATGGATTGCACCTCAACATCAAGAAAACAAAAATCTTTACAACTGGTTCAGTAAATAGCCTCATGATAAATGAAGAAAAGATTGAGGTTGTCCACGATTTTTCTTCACTTGTTTCTGCAATCAACACCCAGGGAAGCACTAGTTAAAAAATCAAATGATGCAATACATTGTGAAGAGCTTTTGCAAAAGACCTCTTTAATGTGTTAAAGTAAAGATGTCACATTGAAGACGAATGTAGGCCTGACTCATGCCATGGTAGTTTCAGTTGCATCATATGGTTTTGAAAGCTGGAATTGTATAAGGGAGATAGGAGAAAAATTGATGCTTTTGCATTATGGTGCTGAGGTTGAATATTGAATATACCATGGACTGCAAAAAGAACAACAGATCCATCCTAAAAGTGCAACCAGAGTGCTCCTTGGAAACAAGGATGTCTAGAATATGTCTTATGTATTCTGGACATGTTGCCAGGAGGGACCAATTCCTGGAGAACCCCTGGACATTGTGTTTGGGAGAGTTGCAGGTAAGGAAAAGAAACAAAAAACAAACAAAAAAATAAAAATAAAAAAATAAAAGTAAGACTCTCAATGAGACGGATTGATAGAGTGTCTACAATAATGAGTTTGAATATAAAAAACATCATGCACCTGGCACAGAATCGGGAGTGTTTCTTTCTGTTGTACATAAGATTGCCTGTGAGTCAGGCATGACTGGTAGGCATATAACAACAACATACACTGAGTGAATTACTTTAAATTATAAGGAAAAATTAATTATATATATTAAAAACCATAAAATGGTTTTCTATTTAAAGCATTTGTTGAAGCTGAGCATGGTGGCACTTGCCTGTCTGGACTTAAGACACTGAAGTAGAAAGATAGCTTGAGCCCTGGAGTTTGATACATGCCTGGGCAAGATGCTGAGACACCAGATCCTGAACTGAAAATAAAAACAAATGAATAAGCAGATAAATAAATAAAAAGAATGAAAAGAAAAGAAAAAAGAGGAAAGAAAGATCCTTCAATTTTCATCTATTTTTAGAGCTACATACACTCTACAATAGAAATGTGTACATCTGTTGGGCATGTCAATCAAATCTGTGGGTTTTGATTTGATGAGTCCTCTTATTAAAAACTTCATGGGCATAGTCTTTTCCTACTTGTTGCTTCAAGTCCTATCCTAGTCAGCAGTTTCAGGCCTTGGCTTTCTCACTGCAAAAATGAGGGACTTGACGTAATACTCAGGTCAGAGGTTGGCTTTTCACTGTCTGAAGAGATGGAGGGATGTGAAGGAATTACTGTGAAGAAAAAAGTTGGAGATGAAGAATAGGTTTTAGGAGAAAAGTTGGGACAGAAGATTTGGGACAAAAAAACAAAGTTGGGACAAAACATTTACACTAACATGACAGTCGGACCTGGGAAGGTGGAGGAAATATATTGAACTATATGGCCAGATAGCCTGCAGCCATAGCACTGTGGCATCTGATCCTGTCAGATCTCAGAAGCTAAGCAGGGCCTGGTTAGCACTTGGATGGGAAAATACCTGGGAACACCAGATACTGTAGACTTGAGAAGGACCTGGCAACCCACTCACAAAAATCAACCCACCACTGAAAACCCTATGAATAGCAGAGAAGGACTGACAATAGTGTTTCACCTGTTATATGTAGGGTCTGTATGAGTCAGACACCGACTCCTTGTCACCTAACAACAACCACCACCACAAATCGCCAGACAGAAAGGGTATGGATTAAGAAGTTTAAGTTAAAGGCAATGAGAGAGGTCCAAAGGAAAAAGGAAAGCCAGTTAATGAAGCAGGGATTCAATTGTGGTCCTTTGCAGAGAAGACAAGAAAGTACATGTGTGTTACATTAAATTACACTGTGAAAGTGTTAGCTTGTGCATTCTCTTGACTCTTAGAACAGGGTTCAAAGAATCAGTGACTCCTGAAAGGTCTTCTCAGACAGCATCTAAAGAACTTAAATGTTACTGAACTCCTCCTACCTCTGTAGCCCTGGGAATGTGCGCTAGAAATAATAATGAATATGATTATCAAAGGTTTCTAAATAAATTCATTGATCCTTTTATCCCATTTGGTGAATATTGGAATTAGAGTATTATATACTTATCCACTAAATGCAGTGTTTTCATAAATAAAAGGCAATTAGGAATTTGGTTAGAAAATTTTGGACTGTGCTAAAAGGATTAATGAATATTTCTTTTTATTTAATTATGTTTTAAGGATATATTCTCTCTTGGCATAGTGCTCGATACTTTTCACGTGTATTACTTAATCTACTAAGCAGATGAGGAAAATGAGTCAAATGAGTTTAAGTGACTAAGGCCATTCAAAAAATGACAATCATCATAAAACTCTGGCCAAAAATAAGTGTTTTTTACAATATGCCACACTGAGAGTCCCTGTTTGTTTCTCTCATTTCTGCAAAAGCTCCCTTCCTAAGATGAGACTTGAACAGACCTAGGAAGCAGCAGGAAAGAGTGAGAGCCAGCTATGCATTACTATGGAGGGGTTTAGCAGAGATATCTGTCACTCTACCACCTTATCAAAACTGTCTTGGAATAGATATTTTAAGTAGTTAATTTATTCTCAGCCCACTAATGACAACTTTAACTCTGCAGCCTACATTGCTTTATGTATATTTTCTTATTCCCATATTTTATGAGTTAAAATTGAAAGATAACACCTAGAGGTTTCCATGTGAGGTGCTGGTAATCATGTGCATTGCTTCAGGAAATAATATGTGGAATAATTTAGTCAAGTGACATTCTCCCAGGACTGTCTTCTCAGAGCCTGGCCACTAGAGTTTCTGGGAGGTTTCCTCATTTCAATTACAATTCATATTTTCTATTTTTAAATAACTCCAATGTTTTCCTCTTCTTGCCCCTACCATCTCCTTTTTTTAGGACTTTATATATCTCAAACTGCAAATCAAATTTTGCAACTACATTTATTTCCAATTTCCATGCAATATTCTATCTATACAGTTGTTATTTTTGGATTCCTAGCCCAGCCCCCCCAAATAGGAGAAGGACCTGTAAGCCCACTCCTGAAACAATCAGCCATTGATGCATAGTAGAGAAGCACTGACAAAGTGCCGGGCATGGCACACTATCAGGTAGTGTTTTGTTGTCCTGTATATAGGGTTGCTGTGAGTCGGACTTGTCTAGATAGCACCTAACAACAACAATACTTCCTGTATCCCCAATTTTCCTCACTTTTTTAAATAGTTAGCAGAGCATTTGAAATAGTGTTAGTTTCACTGAAATAATTTATTATAAAATTATTCATATCCCACTTATTTTTAAATAAATCTAAAATTTCTACAAAGAATCATGCATGCAGAAGAACATTAAAAAGAGTAGGATGTTGTCCTTGTTGTTAGGTACCATCGAGTGAGTCCGAATCATAGCAACCCTATGTACAGTAGATGGAAACACTTCCCGATTCTGTGCAAGGCACACGATCTTATTTATGTTTAAACACATTGTTGCAGACACTGTGTCAATCCATCTGGTGGAAGGTTTTCCTTTTTTGCTTTGACCTGCCACTCTGGTTAATAACTCTGACCCATATCATTAGGTTGTTATGCCTTTTAGAACCATTATAAATTGGTTTTGGGCATCTTAGTAGCCAAATTGCCTATACCCATTCCACCCTGGTGTCTGATCTCGTCAGATCTTGGAAGCTAAGCAGGATTGGGCCTGGTTAGTATTTGGATGGGAGACTGCCTGGGAATACCGAGAGCTGTAGGCTTGGGAGAAGGTTCAGGCAGGCAACTCTCAAAACAATCAGCAGTGAAAAAAACCCTATGAAGAGCAGAGAAGCACAGGCAACAGTGCTGGGTATGGCACAGTATCAGGTAGTGTTTCCTTCTGTTGTACATAGAGTTGCTATGAATCTGACCTGCCTCAATGGCAACTAACAACAAGTTATCAAATTAAAAAGAGAAATATTATCAATTAGGTGATACATGGTTTCAAAACATAAAAGCATCAGTTTTTATGAGTGTTAACTAAGCACTGTGGCCTGGGAGAAATTAATCCTATTGGACTTCCGAAAAGGAACATCTTTTCTTATGTGCAAAATACTCAAGTACACATTCATAGTAAACATGACAAGGAGTTTGATAGAGTAGCTTATTATAATATCTAATGTCTGTATGTCACGATTCTCAAAATAGTTTAGAATTCACTTAAGCATAAAATACAGAGTATCTAGGGGAATTGGCAAGACAGTTTCTTACAGTGCTATTTCACTTATATCTTCCCTAACAATAGAGCTTTTGAGAAGAACATAGGAACAAAACCAATTAGTACATATCTCTGGAACAACCTGCCTCTTGGCTCAAATTGTTCTCAGACTATAGTCTGCATGTCTCTATGCCTATAGTAGAATGGAGTTAAAGATAATTGTGAGTTATACCTGACAAGAATATCCATAATCTTGTCCAGATAATAAAAGAAAAAAAAATTCTAATGTTACAAATTGGATGGAAGGGAAGGGACCATGGCAATAATGGTGAACAGCAAGGCTAAGATTTCCAGAACTGTGCAAACTTCAGAAGCAATTCTTTTTGGATTTCCATTCTCCTGGAAATATGTGTTCATTGGCAGGCCAAGACTGATCTATCTTTGATTCGGTAATCCTAGCCAGTTCATTAATTCTCTTCTTCCTCACTGTTTGGCAAACTCAAGATATTACTAGGACAGTTCAATTTATTTTACAATCTATTAAACAATTCTAAATGTTTTCAATATTTTCTTCTATATGATAGGTCATTTATTTACATAGTCAAAAGGGACTATAGATTTGTTAGTCTGAACTACTAACTGGTGCAAATAAAAATGATTTATTGTGAAATGTGTGGATTTATTGCAGTGCTGGTAAAAAATTGATCTCTAAAGAATGGCAAGTCTTATTCTCAAGTAGGTATTTCAGGAATTCCTTTGTTAGCCTATATAATATCTCTAAAAGCCTTTAAATTTTAGAGTAAATACAGATTAATATGAGGATTGAAAAGAGACTTTGTGCTCAGAGCTGGAAAGGATGTGGAAAGAAGAAAACTTAGACATCAACTTTTAGTGGAAGCATAAACTGGCATGGTCACCTGGAAGGTTGTTTGACATGGTCAGGCTTTTAGAGATATTATATAGGCAGAGCAACTCTGCTTCCACTTCCACTAGGAATTTATTCTGAACAAACAAGGAAAAACTAGCAAAGGTGTTTGTGTAAGTCTCCCATTAGAACACTTTTGTCTAATAAAGAAGCATTTAAAAAAACATAATAATGGGAACTAGTTCAACAATTTCAATGATTCTCTACAATGGATTTTTATTAAAACATTTAAAACAATGGATTATATAACTGTAAGAGACAAAGAAATATGTTCACAAATATTGAAAAGAGCAATTTATGAAAAGTATGACAGTATAATATTTTGTTAAGGTCATGAATTTCAGGTTGTTGTTGTTACGTTCCCTTGAGTTCGATCGGACTTATAGCAACCTTATGTAGCAGAGAATGAAACACTACCATACACTGTGCCATGTACATGATCTTTTTATGTTTGAGCCCACTGTTGCAGACACTGCTTCATCTCATTTTGAGTTGAGATATATCAACACCTGGAGGTCTCAGGGGCTTCATTCCATTCCCATCTTTGAGGTTGACTATTTTGAAGAGGCAAATATTTCCTAGTTATTTTCCAACCTGGGGGGTCTCATTTTCCAGCACTATATTCTACAGTGCTTCTCTATTCATAGGGTTTTGAATGGCTGTTTCAGGAGTAGAATGCCAGGTCCTTCTCCCTAGTCTGTCTTATTATGGAAGCTCAGCTGAAACCTGTCCACCATGGGTAGCACTGATGCTATCTGTGATACTGGGGGGATAGCTTTCAGCATCAAAGCAACATGCAATCTCCTACAGCACAACAAGCTGATGGACACATGGGGGTGGTTTCCAGTAGCCTGGGTCAAATATTACTTCAGATACCCTGTAACTGCCATAGGCATGGGAAAATTGCCTAGAGTTTCTAAGTCTCATTTTGTCATATATAAAATGGGGATAATAATGAAGTATAATAAATCTGAGTAAATTTCTCAAACATATTAAATGTTAGCAATGATGATGCAAACACATACATGTGTGCACACATAGAAAATATTTAGGATTAAACAATCAATTTTATCCCTAGTTATCTTTAAGAAAAGAGATTAGGAGAATTTTATGTTAGCATTATAGTTTTTTAATGTTTCTATTTTTTTCCAAAATTATATGGATGTACTCAGAAGTTAATGCAGTATGATGCATATTTTCTGGAGAAAATATTTAAAATAAATGCCAGTATATTTGACTTATACATTTCAAATTTAAAATACACAGTGGTGGCTGTTATAGGCACCTCTCTTAGGACCTATGCTTACTCTATAGGATGTACTATCCCTTACCTTTATTTAATTAAATTCAAATTCCTTCACGCTCTTAAAAATAATAAAATAAAATACACAATGGTACATTATGAAGAATAAACTCTAAATGAGAGAAAAACAATCTTTGCCGTCTATGTACTTCCTGAAAGAATTTTCATTACATTCAATACCCTGTTTTGTCCATCTTATTATAAACTCCAAAGTTAATCAGCTTTTTATAGTTACCCATACAATTAAAATTATTCAAAATGTACACAAGTATTTTCCAACTTTTGAGTTTTAAGATATTTTATAATACCACAAATTACTTAGATTTCTAAACATACGTTGTTGCTTATATACTTTTTAGGAACTGTATTAGGAACTTATGAACTATGCCAATGAAAAAGACTGCTGAAATTTGCAGAACAGTCACTTTTTTTCATGCTGTCTTTTCGTAGACAGTCTATTGTATGCAATGAAATACAAACAGTTACACACACACATAGTCTTCTTCTCTTCCATGAGATTAATCTCTTGAGGATATGTATGCACTGTTTAATCCATCTTTCCTGTGTTTCTCTCCAGTTCTAAGCAAGACTATGCATATATTTCCAACTGGAGCTAGAAGTGGTGGCACACACCTATAATCCCAGCACTGGGGACACTGAGGCAGGAGTACCAGTTCAAGACCAATTTGAACTACATAGCAAGGCCTTGTCTCAGAACAAACAAGCAAACAAAAAATTGCAACTTTACCTAACTTAGCCCAACTTTTTATCAGAAAGTTAAAATCATCCAATCTGACCTCCTGTATGGTCTAAACTTTTAAGGGATTTTTTTTTTACTTCTTTATCATTTTCTACTCCTTCATTTCTTATGTTTTCCTTTCTATCTCTTCTGTCTCAGAAAAAAATAATTTTTCCTCCTTTTTGGGGTTAGCTTCTATACATATACCTTGGCTTTCATTCACTATTACTTTTGGGTCTTTAGAAATTGCTTTCTCCTCCTCCCCTCTCTCTCCTTGTATGAGTTATGCATCAAGAAATTAATTCTATTTTAATAAAATGGAAAAAAAAAAGCTAAGAATGGCGTCAATATAAATGGTCTAGAAAATGCATGCAATTGTTCTGACAGGATAAAAACAAAGTTCACTACAGGAAAAGTTTCTATCTTAAACAGAACTGGAACCCAAGGATATATAGAAAACTATTACCAAGTAAATGATAGAGAAGACTTAGATGGGGAGGGTGGGGGGGGAGCATACAAGAGGGTAAAGGGGAACGTATATGAATAATGTACATCAAAATGCATATATAGAAATGCCACACTGAAAAGCATGACAGAATTAATCACATTAAGGTATACATTAAAAATGTCCAATAAAAAAAGGAAATTAAGTCTACAGGAAATGGTCTTTATTTGACACATATGCATAACATTTTTGCAAAGATACTGGAGTTATGAAATACTTTAAATAGATTTATTTTGAAAACACCATTACTCTATGCTATAATAAAGATTCTTCTAGAAAACAAAATTATAAAATATTCCAGAGTAAATGGAGAAAGTTTCTGAGGTAATAGTATGGGTGATTTGAGAGAACACTGAAAAAGCACAAGAATTGCAGTGGGTTGGAATCAGGTGGTATGTTCTGGCCAGGATAAGAATAAGACACAATCACTGCTCTATGTTATGTCCTATAAAGTTTCTGGGGATGTTGAATTGTTTTAAACTAAATCATTGTTGGGTGGGGTTCTGCACAACTATAATCCTGCACTTGAGAGACTGAGGCAGAAGCTTCACAAGTTACAGGCCAGTCTGTACTACACAGAGAGAATCTGTCTCAACATTAAGAACAAAACAATATGACAATAACAATAGAAAGAAAGGGGAAAAACACACCAAAATCATTACTCCTAGGGAAAATATGGGGTTGGGTTTTTGCCATCCTTGCTCATAGTATTTTTGTCAAATAATCAATATGTAGGCTGGGATTTGGCTCAGTGGGTAGAGCGCTGTGCTGCAGTCTCTGAGGTCCCGAGTTCAATTCCCAGCACCGCAAAAATGGGAGAAGGACCTGGCAATCCACTCCCAAGGCAATCCTGAAACAGTCAGCCACTGAAAACCCTATGAGGGTCGCTATGAGTCAGATACCGACTCGACGGCACCTAACAACAACAACAACAACAACAACAACAATCAATATGTAACCATGTTTTATGCATGTCTTTAATAGTATCTTTTAAAATATATTATTGATTCATTAACACTCAACTTACAACCAACAGCACTATAAATCATGTTTCATTGAAGTTTACCTAACAGATATTTTTTTCCATAAGGCATATTACAGCTTAGGAACACTAGACAGCACTTCAGTACTGTAATTTTTAAGTGCTTTGAACAGTAAAAATGCCACAAAAATAGCAAAAAGATGCTACTAACTAGACCATAAGAAGGAAATTTATTTCCAGTATGAAAGCTAAAACAAGAAAGCAGAAATTCCATTTTGTTCAAGTATGGATGACAATGTGTCAACCGCTCAAACTTTTCATTGTTCTGTGCATGTCTATAATGGACTGCTAAAGTACACTAAGCATTGATTTTGGGGGTGCCAATACATTTTAGCAAGTAGGCAGATTCACACACATATAATGAAGAGTATGTTTATATATGTTGTTGTTGTTGTTAGGTACTGTCAAATTGGGTCCTACTCCTAGTTAATCAATATACAACAGTACTAAACACCACCCAGCACTGTGCCATGTACGTGATCTTTATATGTTTGAGCCCATTGCTGCAGCCACTATGTTTCTTCTCATTTTGAGTCATGCCACATCAGCAAAAGTTGGTCCCAGGGGCTTTATTCTATTCCTGTCATTGAGGTCAATTTTACTTTGAGGAAGTAATTTTTCTCCAGTTGGTTCTTAAATGTCTTCCAGCCTGGGGGGCCTCATATTCTGGCACTATAGGTGGCAATGCTTCTTTGCTATTCATAGGGTTTTCAATGGCTAATTGTTTTGGGAGTGGGTTTCTGGGTCCTTCTCCCTTGTATGTCTTAGTCTAGAAATTCAGCTAAAACCTGTCCACCATAGGTGGCCCTGCTGGAATCTGAGATATAGGTGGCATAGCTTTCAGCATCATAGCAAAATACAAGCCCCCACAGCATGATAAACTGTCAGATACATGCAGGATTTCTATACATATATGCACATATACATGTGTACACACACACACACACGCACGCACACACACACAAATATACACAACTTTGATATATCTATGTGAAATTTGCAGTAACAAGGTAATGTATAGAGGTTCTTTTATGCCAAAAACCATATTCTAGTAGGTGGTTATAACCTAAAACCATATTTAAAGATGTAGTGTGACTGTAGGATTTATGTTATAACCTCAGACAATCATTCTTTCACAAGGTCACTGGCTATTATTAAATGAAGTTTTCTATGGGGAATTAAAATAATAATACTATAAGAATGCTAAATTTTCTTTCTTCCTATTATCTCATAAAGCAAAATGGGCTTTGTGTGAACTCAAAGTATTTTGGGAATATTCAAGCAATATCATTCTGATTGAAATTCATATCTGTTCTTGGTTTGCCAGAATATTTATCTTAATGTAAACAAACCAAACTGTGGTAAATGAGCAAGCAGGTTCACTATCATTTTATTTGTAGACAATATCCTGAAAAGTGTAAGAAAGAGTGAATGCTATGGAGCTCTGCCACTTAGTAGTTTTGTAGGGTATTTTGAAGTAAGCTATTTAAACTTGTACATTATTGTCCTTATATTTGGAATAGGGAAAAATATATATGTATATTTATATATTTATATATATATTAACATGACATACAGAGTTCTTAGCAAAGTGTCTATCACATAGCCATCACCCAATAAATGCCATTACAGACAGACCCTAACTTAACAATATTTCAACTTTACAGTGGCATAAAAGCAATATGTATTCAGTAGAAACCATGCTTTAAACTTTAAATTTTGATTTTTGCTTGGGTTAGTGATATGAAGTAGAATATGCTCTCGATACTGGGTAGTGGTAGAAGCCAGAGCCACCAGCCAGCCATGTAATCATAAGCGTCAATGACCTGTATCTTACAGTGTATTGTACTGTGTTGCTAAGCTATCACATTTGGTAGTAAGGTGTATTAAGTGCATTAGCTTATAATGGTGTATTGTGATGTAATCCCATTGTAAATTGAAGAGTAGCTGTATTGTGTTTTGATATTACCACTATAATGATTGATACCAATCTTAATATTGAGGAGGAATTTGTATGTGGCAGTCTTTTATTTACTCATGTAAAACAGAAAATAGCTTTGAAAAAAAGTTAAACTACCCACATGAATTACAATATTTGATTTATGTGAACATGCATAAGCTCAGTATCATTTAGGTTTTGGCTATTTTTGTTGTTAATTTCATAGTATTTTACTTCTTACACCATCTTAGCACATTCATTTTTTTACTCATACATACACTGTTTTTAATTCTACTATTTCTGTGACTGCTAACTTTAAAGCTACCTACTCTTTTAGATTTTCTAACTAGATTCAAGACTTTTTCACCTTGAAGCTCAACCATCTCTCTCTTTAAGTCATCTCCACTGATTAGGGTGACAGATGATCTTGCCCAAAACTCCACCCGACTTCAGCCTCCTTCAGGTAGAAAAGTCCCTACCCAGGAAGAAATGTGTCTTTGAACCTGTGTGCACCTTGTGAAAAAGCTTTTCAAATATCTTCCTCACTAGTGATGGTAGTTTCCTGTACTTGGAAGAATCAGTGGGTCCTGCATATGATGCAGGACAATCATTCAAAGAATAAATGCCTCCATTGTCTATAAACCCATTGATCCATGTGATTCCCATATCAGCACAAATGAGAAGTTGCTGTCTGCCTGCAGCAGATGGAAAAAGGAAATTATATACTGCTGACTACATTACAGCTCAATGATTTGCATTTTGAAAGTTGGGACTTTTCCTAAATACTGAACAGAAAGAGCACTGGACTATACACAGGTCCAGGTGCTTGTGTGACCTGATTTTAATTATCTAACCTATCTGAGCCTTGTTCTTCATTACTACAGCATTTGTAAGATATCAACAGCTGTTTGAACTCATATCTTATTAGGATTGCTGCCAGGACTGAATGACATAATGGATATAAAAGCACTTTACAAATTAGAGAGTATTTCATAATGCAATCCTCATCTGTTACATTCATTTCATCTATATTCATTCTGTTTCTATCTTCATCTGGACCTCTTAAGCTTCTACCATAATCAAAAATCCTTTCCTGAGGTTACAATGAGTAGGATTTAACATATAAGCAGTGATTTGAGCACTTTTCAGAAGGATTCTTAAATATGTTTAAAATTTTTACATTTAAGTTATGACAAACAGAAATTCTACTTTTAGGTTTTTTCCTCTAAAACAATGTCTCGAATAATTGCTCCTTAAAGGGACAGTGAGCAACTATGTTGAAAGAAAGATACTAGAAAACAAAACACTTTATGTACTGTGGCTTTTTTGAGGTCTGCATAATTTGCATACTGCTTTTCAATAACCTAGTTTGTCTTGTCTACACAGTCTATGCTACAGACATTTTAAGTTCAAAATTACTACAGAAAAGTAATTGACCCTCAGCTTCAATATTCCTGCTGTTTCATGAGCTCTCTTATAATTTGGGGGGAATCTATTTCTCACTGATGTTGAAAAACATAATAAGGTCACAGCAGGGAGGCTTTAGCTTCATTAAAGAACATTATTATAAAAATAAGATGATCGAGGGCAAATTGTTTTTGCCCTTGTGGTACTGTTTCTGCAGATCCACATTAATCTGAGCATTTAAAGCAACAATAAATTTGTTATCACCTCTATCATTCACTTCACCAGGATATCCCCTAGTGGTAGAAGATGTCAATCTTTCACTTTCCAGGAGATTTCTTCCTCTGATGAGTAAAAACAAGTTAAGCCTCTGGAAGTGAGGGCTATAGCCTGTCAATAACTAAATTTATTTCTGCTTTTAAAATACCAGAAGAATGCTGGTGTCCAGCAAATATGGATGCCAGCATTATTTAAAAAGTGACTAAGCAGAGAAATGCATTGAAATTTTGACCCATCCAGGCTTCCACTTATTGTTAGCGCCTATAATAAGAGGATGACGAAGAAGGATTTAAGATAAAGAATCAGTGATTGCTCTATTAATCTAGTTTAACTGATACTAAAATCTGACTGAGCAAATTACAAGTTGCAGGCAGCAAGGCTTATCAATTCATTACCGCTTTCAAGGCTCTCCCTTGCTTTCTTTTTGCCTTCAGCTCCTGGCAAAAGACAGCCTTTTACAGTTCAATTTCTCAGTTTATTTTTGACTGCTTTTAATTAAATTTGATGGCCTGCTTCTGCACCATTGAAGTTATTGGAGTTGCAAAGCACTTTGCTGTTATAATGATAGTTCCCTTGATGTCTGTTCATTATTAACTGCTTTTCAAAAGTGCTGCTCTCAACTCTCATTTTATAAATATTTAAATAACTGTGAATTTCTATAACATAAATATCTGTGCACAGAAGATAGGGATTCTATTGCCTGTTTAATATGTTATACATAGTAAAATTAAAATCTCCTTTTTATGATGTTATATATGATGATATTAACTGGGACTATGTCCTTAAATCATACCATGTATAAATTCTTACACAAATAGTATCAATATCTCAAAAATAACAATGATCAATGACCCAAAAGTTTATGACATTCACACATATAATTACTTCTAGAATAATCTTAGAAGATTTTATGTATACTTTTTTGCATATATAAAATCCTGAAAATCTCTTTTTAAAAAGTTATTTTTTTCATATTCTTAGGATGAAATGAAGTGTGTTAAAAGAAAATTTATAAATTAAACAAAAATTTCACTTCCTAGGGAAAAAATAGCCTGGAAACGAAGAGGATGAATTAAAACCCACAATTAAAAGACAAATTAATCTGCTTTCCTTCCTTATGTCTCAGGCAAAGAATAGCATTAAAAAAAAAATCAACTTACAGAAGCAGAGATACTAGTGGAAGAGAAATGACAAGAGGGGTAGAGTTGCTACCCCCTGACACCCTGTGAAGCACTGTTCTAACTCTTACTACCCATAGTGCTCCTGTCTCTATCTCTGTTTTATAGATAAGGAGCTGGATGTACAGAAACATTAAGTGATTTGCAGAGCATCACATGTTCAGGAAGAAGTAAGGCAATGATTCAAGTCTAGGTAGTGTGTCTGGTTTCAGAATTATATTCCTAACTGCTGTACTATATTTCAATAAATTTTGGAGGGCTGGAAACAGATCGAGAAGTGATTGATATAACAAGTTGAAATGCCTGCATCCCCACCCTGTGGCACACCTGTAAGAAGTCAGCAAGTCACTCACAGAAACCTTAAGCATCCCAGTACCTGGCAGAAATGAATGCTTTAGAAGGTAGGGTTCAAGTGAAGTACTGAAAAAGGAAAAGTCCATAAAGTTCTAAATTAGTGGCTATCTTTCCTCACAGTTGGCAAATAAATCACTCTTTTCCATCACCCCCCATTTTTGTGAATCCTAAAGTCTTTATTTGGTGAAGAAATTTCACCTGGAAAACTATAGACTGGGTAAAGATATTATTAGAAGTTGAAACATTTAATCAAGGGGCATACAATCTCCTCCTGCTTCACTTCCAGAATTGTTGTTGTTGTTGTTAGGTGCTGTTGAGTCGGTATCCGACTCATAGCGACCCTCATAGGGTTTTCAATGGCTGACTGTTTTGGGATTGCCTTGGGAGTGGATTGCCAGGTCCTTCTCCCGTTTTTGCGGTGCTGGGAATTGAACTCGGTGTGGGGCACGTGCCTCCCAGTCCGGCCTGGAGGTTTGGACGGGCTGCACCGCTGCGCACACAGATACTAAACACTATTCACCCGGGACCCTCACGTGAGGGTCACAGATGGGACAAAGGAAAAGCCTCAGGTGCTTTTGCCTTCCAGGCATCTCAGTGGTCACGAGGAGACAGCTGTTGCTTCATCAGTGGTCAGATGGAGAGCAGGTTCTTTTCCTTGTTGAGGATTGCGATGGGAGAGAATTCTCTCCTCACCAAAGGTCAGGGACAGAGCAGCGGGAGAGGTGCTTCCTCATCGGTGGTCCGGGCAGGATCAGGAGAGAAGGCGCAGAAAGGGTGCCAAAAAGGCCTAAAAGGCTGTGCCAAAAAGGGTCAACCTGCCACAGCGCAGCTCTTTATGTAGCTTGCCCACGGAATGGCCTGAGCCAATCAGCTTTCAGTCCAATTGTCCAATCAGGAAGGGTTTTGTACAAACGCGCAACCAAGTTACTTTCATTTTCCCTAGATTTCTAACTTACAAACCAGATAATCAAATGCCATTTTCCCAGTTTGGGAGTTTTTGCCAATTTCCTCCCAATTTTTCCCTACACTCAGGACCTCACAGACTGCAGCACAGTGCTCTACCAACTGAGCTAAATCCCAGCCTGTACACTTCCAGAAAACCAGCTGCCAATTACATTACCCTAGCTCCTACCCTAAAATTCTCCTCTGATATATGAATGGGCAGGCAAAGGTTATTCATCATCTGAGCAAAATTTCAGCATCAGTAACTGAGACCTATGATAATAAGCAAAAGGACTGAGATGAAATAAGTACAAATGTGGAATATAAAAACACTAAAAATTACTTATAATTAATATTTCAGTGAAAAACATATGTACTATAATGACAAAATAAGGATACTATGAACACCAAAAAGAACTTATTTGAAAGTAAAAGCATGATCAAAATAAAAAAACAATAAAAAATCAAACCAATAAATGAGAACCTGCTATTAACAAAAAAGAGTATATTCTTGAAAAATGATACTAGAATGGAAGACATGAAACACTGAGGGAGTATTCTAGATTGAAGACAACTAAAGATGCATGATAACTAACTACAATACACAATTCTAGGTTGGACCCCGTACTTGAGGATCAATACACTCTAAAGATTGGCTCAACTGATAAAATCCAAATACTAGCACTGGAATAATATTAAATTACTATCATTGACACATTTACTAAATCTGATTAGTATACTGTGGTTGTAAGGAAGATATCCTCATTATCAGGACATACATGCTGTAGTATTTCCAGGAGAAGGGCCTTGATACATCTTACTTTCAAATGACTAAAGAAAAAATCATCACAGATACAAAGTTGATAGCTTCTCTGTATATGCAGAAAAAAGAGCAAAGGGAGCAAATGTTAACTAGGTGATTTGTGTGAAAGATAGTCTGGTGTTTGTTGTACTTAAGAAACTTTTTACATGAAAGGTTTTTAAGAAGTAACCAGAAAGAAGATAAAAATCAAGAAAATCAAAGAGTAAAACAAAATGACCAATCAAGATGGAAATAGCAAAAGGTAAGAAGAGCAACGTAAAAGGACTGGCAGCTGATTAATAATAGAGACCTATGACAGCTGCCTGCAGCCATACCACTGTGGCATTCAATCCCATCAGATCTCAGAAGCTAAGCAGGGTCGGGCCTGGATAGTACCTGGATGGGAGACTACCTGGGAACATCAGGTGGTGTAGGCCTAGAAGAAGACCCAGCAACCCACTCCCAAGAAACTATCAGCCATTGAAAACACTATGAATAGCATAGAAGCACTGACAATAATGTTTCTCCTGTTGTAGGTCGGTCATTTTGAGTGGGACACTGACTTGAAGGCACCTAACAACAACAATATGACAGCTAATATGACACTTTTGAAGGACTGTTGTTGAAATTTTTTAGCACAAGCACACAAATATCAGTCTTCAAAATAAAATTATCTTACACCAAAGCATATAAAGACTTTCAAAAATGCTAAAAGGATTCCTATAAAGAAAACAGGTACTGTATAAAACAGAAGTCATCTACCAATGAGAAGGAAATTTGAGATGATGCAATAGGAAAGCCTCCATAATTGAGAATCAGCTGCAGTCTATGTTCTCCAACAAACATCAGTCAGATGAAAGAGCGGAAAGAAGCCTTTGAAGACTAGTATGGATCAAAAATATACATTTCTCACACACCATACCTCTTATGAAGTATCAAGAAGTGCTTCTGCAAAAAGCAAGAAGTTAAATTAAGGACCAGTAAGAAATACAATCTCAGAATAAGAAACTCAACAGACAAAGCAGAGATCAGCTAAGTGAGCAACCAGCTAATGAGGGCAGAAGGATGGAGACCTGGAGCAAATGACATTTCAACATATTAACAATAATAATGGTATTTGTAAATATTTCAATCATTTCATGTATTCAAAATTTGAATCAATCATTGGTAATATTTTAAACTTCAGGAAAAATTAAGATCTTATGCTAAGTAATTTACACCTAGAAAACATAGTTACATACTCATGATAATGTGAACACTGAATATCTATTTCACCCAAACAATTTAACACATTGATAGGATAGTGGGAAGGAGGTCTTACTATAAATCATATGTCTGTCCTAAAGTCTGTAGACATATCACAGTAAGATAATGAATAAATTAGATAAATTAAGGTAATCAATAGGTTTGTTGATCTTGTTAGGGGCTGTTCAGTCTTACTCATAGCAACGCTCATAGGGTTTTCAATGGTTGATTTTTTGGAGATTGCTTTGGGAGAGAATTGCCATGTCCTTCTCCTGATGTAATCAGTATAACTATATTAAATTAAAATAATAATTAAAATAAAATAATTGGTAATTACCAAAAATACCTAGAACTTGAAGACTATTCTCTTGAGCAAGACTGTACTACAAAGAAGTTCAGAGAAAATGGCTATGATTCTATCGATGTTATTACGAGCCTCAATACTATTTGATTACTAGAACATGAAATACTGCTTATAAAAATAAAACCAATTTTAACAGTTAGAACAATTTGCACTGCGGCAAAGGCACTTAAATCATTTTAACAAGGAGGTATACCAGCAATCATATAGGGATCTTCCTTGTCTGTGATTTCTCTGTCAGAACACTTAGAGAAACATAGGTCAGGGTTACCTGTAGCATATGTTTTAGAGAAAAACTATTTCCTACCAAAAAGAGTAAAACCATCTTCTATGAAAAAGAGTCAAAAAGATATTCTTTTTGCCCTTATTCTTTTGCAAATGACTTAAAAATCAGGTTCTGCTGTTTGACAGAAACTTGAAAGCTGAAGTTTTATGGTTCTCAGTACAAGGATAAGCATACTATGCATCTAAGTTTTATAAAACATTGCTTCTGATGTCAAAAGTGTGCTTGAAATTAAACACTTTTTTTGAGGTATTGGAGGCTTGAACCTAGGGTCTTACTCATGCTTTGAGAGTGTTTTACCACTGTGCCTCACCCCAAGTCCATTTCTAAATCTTTTATCTTGAAACAGGGTCTCTGGCCTCAAACTTGTGATCCTTCTGCCTCTGCCTCCTGAGTTGCTGGGATTACAGGCATGCGCCACTGTGCCCAGCTTGAAATTAAGCACATTCTGTCTTTGCTTTTAACTTCTATCCAGATTAGATGAGATATACATTGTCTTTTTTGTTAGTGACAGAATTTGTAAATATCTTCAGGTTCAGTATGTTTTCTGTAATTTCAAAATAGCTGATATGGTGAAATTGAGTAGTAATATCTTTGAATTTAAGAATTTCTGGTATATAGTGGCTTTTTCAGTAATGGCATATTGAACCTAGTTCTTCACACATGCTAGGCAAGTGCTCTACCACTGAGCTGCACCCCAACCCCTTTGTATTTTTGTTTTGACACAGGGTCTCACTAAATTACAAAAGCTGCCTCAGGCCTTGAAATCCTCCTGCCTCAGCCTCCAGAGTGGCTGGGATAACAGGTATGTGCTATGGTGTCCAGGGTATACTGGTTTATATTCTAGACAGTGTATGTATTATAAATGGTGTTAACTGTCAAAACAAATTGTAAAACAAATAACTAACACATCTGTGATTTGATTACAAATTTTAGCCCTGATACCTTATTCTGTTATAAAAAGCTAGTAATTGCCTGAGCACTGTAAAAATGTGAGAAAATTCTTCTCATTGCTGGGCAAAATTGTCCACATAAAACATAAATTCACAACTTTCTTTGTGCAAGAAAGAAAAATTATGTTTCTTATAGTCAAATTTTAATTTAAAATTGTTTATTTCCATCAGACACGGATCTAAGAAAAAGGAGGCAACTGCTAAAACTTTGGTATTTGAGGTCATACATATACATATATATGTACATATATATGTACATATATACACATATATACATATATGTATATATATATACATATACATATATATATATTTGAGGTCATATATAGACATATATATGTATATATGTACATATGTACATATATATATAGTTGTTGTTGTTGTTAGGTGCCGTCAAGTGGAGTCCGACTCATAGCGACCCTATGTACAGCAGATCGAAACACTTGCCGATTCTGTGCCAGGCAAACAATCTTATTTATGTTTAAGCCCATTGTTGCAGATACTGTGTCAATCCATCTGGTGGAGGGTTTTCCTCTTTTGCGTTGACCTGCCACTCTTCCAAACATGATGTCCTTCTCCAGGGATTGTTCTCTCCTGAC
>VMDO01012317.1:0-62607 GCA_007922755.1 Pedetes capensis | reverse complement strand
CCAGCACCACAATTCAAAAGCATCAATTCTTTTTCTGTCTCTCTTGTTCAATGTCCAGCTTTCACAACCATATGATGCGACTGAAAATACCATGGCATGAGTCAGACGCACCTTCGTCTTCAATGTGACATCTTTGCTTTTCAATACTCTGAAGAGATCTTTTGCCACAGCTTTTCCTAGAGCAATGCGTCTTTGGATTGTTTTTGGTGTATGGGGGGTGTTGCAAGTAGGATATAAGAGCCACATAATTATCATTCCTCTTGGGTTTTCTTGGGTCTTTAAAGGTGAAACCTGTTACCCTTTGCACATTCTAACTCAGTGGGGCATTCTAGCAGCCTGACACAGAGGAGAGCAGTGTACTTTCAAAGCCTCTCAACTTTCTGGAAATTTTTTAAAGCTTTGCATATTTCATTCTATGATTTAGAAGAGCAAAAAACGAGAGGAAGCCTTCTTTGCAAGTCACACACTGTCGTGCCAAGAGACAGGTTGAGAAATGGAGGCTCTTGCTGCTTTTTTCTTCTGGTCAGATGTTAGTGGATGCATATTTTCTCCACAGACCAACTCGGTATTTCCTTAGACCAACTCAGTCAAAAGTGACCTCGTAACACTAAAGGGTCTTCAAGCCTCCAAGAAGCCACATGCCTGCATGGCAGGATAACTTAGCTGGAATTTAACTTCTGTCACTCTCTTGTCTTGTGACCTTTGACAAGTCTCTTAACCTTTCTGAAAATCTCTTAACATTTCTCCAGTTCCAGGCTTTGAAAGGCAGGGATAACAATAGACATGGTGCTTCCTTTTCACAGGTAGCATGAGGATTAATTAGCTAATGTTTGTTAAGAGCTACATAAATGCTAAGTATTATGATTATTCTTTACTCATGTTAACATTATAAAATGTCAGTGTGTTGAGGGGGAGAAGAAAATAGGGTTATAGGACCCTGGTGGGATGTGAGACTTTTATAAGCTTCCCCTTGCTAGTGAAATTACCAGAACTGTGTTTAGTTACCCTGATTAATGGCTTCATTATGACCAGGAGATAGCAATTTGCTCACTTGAAATGATACATGCAGCTATAATTTTCAGACCTATGTGGACCAGAAGAATCAGAGAGAGACCTCACAGGATAATCTACAAATCATTGAAATTCAGGAAGATGTGATTGTTCCCCGGGGCATAAGTCCATACCTGACTGCTCTGAGTTAAACATGCTCTATACAGATCCAAGAGCATCAGGTTCCCCAAAGAGAATTAGGCTGTTCCACTATCCAATTGTTTCTATGCAAACAGTGAGCCTGGCTGGCAGGCTTGGGTCCACTAATCACTCATATAGAACTCTCTTTAGAACTGCAGCATGGAGAAATAGAAAGATTTAAACAAATAAATACATAAACACACAAAGGCACCGGAGCATTTTAGCCAATAATTCCTCAAGGATGTATAACAATTTTTGACTCTGAGGGGTCCCCTTTTCCCTCCACCACTGCATATATTTTGTTGTTCAGTGCCATTGAGTAGGGTCCAACTCATAGCGACCTTCACAGGGTTTCCAATGGCTGATTGTTACAGGAATCCTTCGGGAGTGAATTGCTGCATCCTTCTCCAATTTTTTGCAATGCTGGGGATTGAACCCAGGTCCTCAGAGAGTGCTGAGCAGCACTCTACCAACTGAGCTAAACCCCAGCCTGCATAGGTTTAGCTTTTACTATCTGGGTACTTGAAAGTCTAAACTCTGAATAGCATACATGTTTTCCAAGCAATGACGTTTTGAGATAAAGGAAAATAATTTATTATTTATATTTGGATCAAAGCAATGACTTTTTAAAATAGATAGCCCATGGTCTGCATGCGGCCATTAGTATTAACATAGTTTCTAAAAGTTATGTTGTTGTTGTTGTTGTTAGGTGCCATCGAGTCAGTATCCGACTCATAGCGACCCTCTGTACAACAGGGGAAACACTATTGTCAGTGCTTCTCTGCTGTTCATAGGGTTTTCAATGGCAGATTGATTTTTGGGAGGGAGTTGCCAGGTCCTTCTCCCAAGCCTACAACTTCTGGTGTTCCCAGGCAGTCTCCCATCCAGGTACTAACCAGGCCCAACCATGCTTAGCTTCCAAGATCTGATGGGATCGGATGCCACAGGGCTATGGCTGCAGGCCTCTAAAAGTTATATATTACATTATTTGCATTCCAGAACAAATAGTCCCGAACCCTGCTAGATTGCTGGGGGTCACTGATATTTTTCCTTAATTTATTTGCATTCAGTATTCAATAGTCAAAGATACCAACCTCTCATTCCTTTGGATGAGTAAATGGTTCTCTCAGTGTACCAAAAGACAGCACCAAAAGACAGCAAGATAAGAAATTCTTACAGAGGCTCATGCAGAGACATGAAGTTAGGAAGCTGTGTTTATTTGATCTATTTCCTCAATTGGGTCAGTCCTCATCACATTGGAGTAATTGAAATACTCATACTTCCAAGTTTTCAAAGGGAAAAAATGCCTTTATGACCACTCAGAGCTGAATAATAGGTGAAAAAATTCTACAGAGATCATAGTATATATCTACTGCTGCCTTGTACTACATGATGTTCTTTCTCTGACATCATACTCTATCACTAATTGACACTGACTTGTATAAAACACCAGAGATGAGTAATAGCCATCAATTTGCAGATAAAGATAGAGAATGCACTCATAGATGCACATTAATAAAAATACACCATGAGTCAGATGTGGAAACTTATATTTCCTTGGACTGCAAGAGAATAGCATTTACCAAGATGCCACATAACTATTTTGAAGTCAAAGGCTTACTCTGTTTGGACAAATGCTTCTTTTGCACATGAACCTAAATTTCTATTTGTTTCTTTCTTTGTTTTCAGGGAAAAAAATGAATGGTATTTGTTTTTTTCTTTTCCCTGTACAAACTTCCAGATTATTATAAAAGGGCATTTTATGCAGGTAAATATGGTACACCAATCATTTCAAGCTCCGTAGATATAAAATGTGTCTCTCACTTGGCAATTCCTAGATTGTTGTCAGGAAATAGACACAAATCAAATGAAAAGCTTGTATTTATTCATACCTAAGAAAGATTTTCTTGTCAATAACTGTATGAATTTTTCCCTGCTGATTTAAACAAAAGAAGATACAGAATGTTTTCGCAATTTATATTTGTCTTCATTTACAACTGTACAGAAGTAGAGTTAATATTATATGATGCCAATATCCTTTGAACAGAGTAATACTCTCAGTACAGCTATGACCTTTTCCCCTGTAATTAGTTCCAACTGAAATTAGATTCAGGGAACGCATGGCTCCAATTAGAGCTAAATCAAAACAAAACTCAAGTCTTGATTTCATATAGCAAAATTGTTGAGGAAAAAAATGGAGTAGAGGAAAAGGGATCTTTTCAAATTTAGTTCAGCAGATTGAACCAGATAACAAATCCTTTGAGCTCCTGCAAAAATGTGCACTTATTTCCTACAAGCCTATGTTGAAACTTCTTATGATTCAGAGGCATTTTGTAGTCTCACCTTTGTTGACCAGTTTTCCAATACTCTGCAAATAATAAATAAAAAAATCTTCACAGTTCTAATCTAGGGAAAGATCTATTTTCTCTAGAAGAAAATAATGAGAAATCTTCAGGCTTCCTTGGGAATAACCTTATAAAAGAGAAAACTCAAGATTATGAGGGTAATTGAAATGCATTTAATACTTGCTTCATCCTAACTCTATGTATTTATTAACACACAAATGAGTCTATGTATCAGTCTTCTGTTACTATAACAAAATACCTGAAGCTGGATACTTATTTAACTCATAGCTTTAAAGGCTGTAAGTCCAAGATTGGGTGGCCCCATTGGTTGAGTCTATGGATAGGACCTCACAATAAATGATTTCACAATGGTGGGAGCACACATCCATACATACATTTCACTGTACATTGCTCATGTTACCTTCCTCCTTACTCTCTCATGACCCTCCTCTGCATCCCCTCTCTCTCCACCAATAGTCTCCTTTCTATTTACATGCCATTATTGTGAGTATATCTACCTATATATGTACTTCTTGATTTTGCCATAAGGGCAAGATATGTGATTTTTTTTCTCCCATTACCCTTTCTTCTTACCTCCTCCCCTTTTTCCTTAGTCCATTATCATTCCTATTTAAATCCTGTTGGGTACAGGCTTTTATAGCAATTATAACTCTTGTGAGAACTAACCAGGGTCCTATAGGAACTACATCAATTTCTTTCAAGGGTAGTGCCTTCAGTAACCCAAACATCTCCCACTAGGCCCCACCTCATAAAGATTCCACAGTACCTTCCAACATCATTGCACTGGGCATAAAGCTTGCAACACATGAACCCTGGTTAACACCCTCCAGTTGTACCTAAATAACAGCAATTGAGCTGGGTACAGTGGCACACACCTGTAATCCCAGTGACCTTGGAGGCAGAGGCAGGGGAACACAAGTTTGAGACCAGAGGCAGTCTGCATAATTTAGCAAGACCCTGTTTCAAAAAAGTACAAAAGAGTAAGAAAAATGGGCTGGGGGTGTAGCTCAGTGGTCTAGCACTTACAAAGCATACAAGTGCAAGGCCCTGAATTCAACCCTTAGTACTGCAAAAATAAAATAAAATAATAAAATAAAATAAAAACAGCAATCTACGTGTTTCTTTCTAGATTCAATTTCCTTATCTGTAAAACAAACATACAAAAAAGCAAGCAATTAATTAAAGAAAATAGTAACATTAATTTCTAATCTATGAGGCATTTTATAAATGTAACTTATGTTTATTCCATTTCTCTTATTAAACTTGCATTAAGGCACCAAGGAGAAATGTCCATGCCCTAAACAGAATGCAGTCTTCAGAATATAGAAGAGTGGAAAAATTAGACTTTAAAAGATAAGATTAGAACTAAATCATAAGAGCTTCAAAGCCCAGGAATTGTGGAATTGTGGCAACCACAAAAATGTGTCTCTCAGACTTACAGAAAAAGACAACAATTCCAGCTATGAATTCATTTTTCACTCACAGACTATTCCAGCACTACTATTTGGGGACATCTGGAATGCCTACACCACATCATTAAATCCCACCAGCATGGCATCCAACTAGGGTGTTGTTATTATTAGGTGTCATTGAGTCATGTCAAACGCATAGAGACCCTTATAGGGTTTTCAATGGCTGATTGCTTTGAGATTGCCTGGGGAGTGGATTGCCATGTCCTTCCCATTTTTGAGGTGCTGGGAATTGAACCTGGGACCTCAGAGACTGCAGATCAGTGTTCTACCAAGTGAGCTAAATTCCAGCCCAATCCAACCAGGGGACCCACTTTAAAGCAAATAGGGTATAGAAATGAACCTGTAACTGAGGGATTTACTGGTCATATCACATATTACACTATCCAGAGGCATCCAGATCTGCAAAACACTGGATCAGCTTCCAAAGGCACAACTAACATGCCAGCTTGGAAAAACACTAGAAAATTGTGGTGCCATCTTTCAGAAAATAATATACTTTATTATTTATAGACAACTCCTGGGCTCTGCCCCCTAGCAGTAAGAATGCATGGATTTGGGGACCAAGGAGTGAAAGTAGAAGCTACTAACTTACCCTCTCTCCCAGCAGTTCACAGAGAGGAATTTTTCGTTTCCCACCACTATAATTCTGGGCTATGCAACATTGGAGATTCCAGTCCCAAAAGGAGGTTCACTCCTATGTGCAGACATCACCAAGGTTTGTTCCATTAAACCACAAGATACAGCTCCCTCCAGGGCCCTTTTGATTCCAGTATCCAGGTATAACTAGACTTTTAAAAAGGACTCACTCATACCTGCATGATCCTGGGGTGTGACTCTGTTGGTACCTTCGGAGGACTCAACTTCAATCCCTAGCACTGCAAAAATGGAAGAAGGATGTGGCAATCCACTCCCGGAAAATCCCAAAACAATCAGCCATTTAAAACCCTATGAAGGTCGCTATGTCAGAGCCTCCCTGACCACCTAACAACAACAGCAATAACAACAACATACTTGCATGAATCATTTACCCTGATCAACAAGAGGAGTAGGATTGTGTGTACATACAAAGACAGGAGAAATACGTGTGGCACTCAGTTGCTTCACTGGCCCTTGCACAACTGTAACAACCTGGCCTGAGAAGGTTGTGATTCAAACACTTCAGACAGGAAAGTCTGGGTACACCACTGGATAGGCCCCCTAGACCTACCAAGGTAAAGCTGAGGGTAAGGAGAACTTAGAATGGACACTGGAGAAGAGCATGAGTACCGATGGCAGGTCCAAGATCAAATGCAGTGGTAGAAGCTATAGTTCATCCCATGAACCGCCTTTTTGAAATTCCCCTCAAGAGGAAACCATGCAAGACTTGTTTCCTGAACTTCTGTGAAAAAGTAGATCTGTGTAGCCCAAGGGGTAGACTGTAGTGACCATGAAAATGTCCCTAATAGACCTCCTACAGCTCTAGGAAGCAAGAGAAACTCCAAAAATCTCAGTTTTAAAGATCAATGGAACTTCCACTTAGAAATCTGCCTGTGCTTTGGCTCAGCTCCCACTTTCTATTCTCTGTTTTCCTCAGTATAAATTAGCATTCAAAGAATGTGATTGATCCAACTTGAATTGGGTGTCTAACTCTAGACCAGTCCTTCCTTCCAAATGAGAGAGGGCGTAGCACAAAATGGCCATCATAGTCTCAGCCTAGAGAAAGCTCCAGCTGATCAGACCCCATCTGCTATGATCAAAAGGAACAGTCTAAACTGACATGACAAATATACCCTCTACAATTGCTCTGATGCAAAAGTATCCACTTTCTTCAGAAGCAGCTTATCCATCTGGGGATAGTTCTAAATATTTCTCTCCATCTGTGGGTATTTGAGGAACTGCATGAGTCCACTGCCTCATAAGGTAACACAGATGATATGTGTCTCCTCTCAGAATTTCAATAAATGACCAGAAATCTACACTAATCTTTTGAGCTTCTGAAATTTCACCATTTGATGTGATTTTGACTACTTCTTTCTGGCACTCACTCTACTTACCCACCATTGCAGATGAAGAAAATAGCTGAAATAAGTATGTTACTCTCCAATATCTGCTTGAGTTACCCACCTGTAAGTTTGCCAGTATGTCATAGTTATTTCAGATAAAGTTCCATTTTACCTAAGGCAACAAGAGGTGACTTAGAAGGAGACAAGTTCAGATTTCTCTTTTATTTCTGCCTCCATTTCCATTTTGTTTTCTAAACTTCAATCTCTCCAGAAAGGATTAAGATTCTGCATCTAAAAGAACTTCTTTTCTTCAAAGCTCTTTTACAAATGAAACCCATCTTCCCATGGCGAAATGCATCACTTAGAGCAAATACCCTGGGGAAAGACATTGCAATAATATTTCAGTTTTACCATAATGCAGCTCTATACTTCTAGAAATTACACATTGCAAAGACATTCTATTTCTCTCTGGCCACTTGAGAGAGTGTACTTTAAGCAAATTCTTACAAGTGTGTCCCTTGTCACTGACAGAAGGCAAAAAAGAGCCCAACTATCAACTGAGAAAGGAGAAGTAGACAAAGAAAGGGAATGCTTATGGAACTCCTATGAGACCAAGCGTTAAGTATCCAAAATGTTTAACTTATTTAACATTTATAGAGACCCTGAGGGATGAGCTTTATCCCCATTGTTTCCAGGTGGGAAACAGAGACTCAGAAAGTTTAAGTGACTTGTCAATATAGTTAACACAGTTCACAGATCTAAAAGATGGAACTCAAAAGATCCTTCCATCATCAAGCATATTTTTTCAAAAACATAGCAATCCCTCATATTCCAGTCCCACCTCAACATTGCTCTTCTCCTTAACTTGGCACTGAATACTGGAAGAAATTTAGGAAAGCTAATTTACTTACACATTGAAGGCAGGCATGGTGGCACACACCTGTATTTGCAGCCACTAGGGTGGCAGAAGCTGGAGGATCACAGGTTCAAGACCAGAGGCAGCATGTGTAATTTAGCAAGACCATCACAAGATAAAAACTAAAATGGGCTGGGGGAGCAACACAGTGGTGGAACACTAGCAAAGTAGGCACTAGGCCCTAGGTTCAACTCCTCCAGTACTGCAAAATAGGTAAATAAAAAATTAAAAAATAATTTTTTAAAAAATTTACTTACACATTGAAAGGGCATATGCAAAGCCTCATAGTAATGGCTATAGAGGCAACAAAGACACAGATCCCCTAACGGAAAGAGAATAGGGAAAAAAAGGATAGTTTAAAAACCAACAAAAGGGGAACAGCAGGAGAGAGGAAAGGGAATCAGAATAATGAGGGGTGAAGACAACCACAGTACATGATGTACATGTATGAAAGAGTTATAATGAAACCTATTATTTTGTAGAAAGAATATGTACTAATGAAAAAATTTTAAAGCTAAACAAATGAGTATAAAAGGTTAATAACAATGAAGATTGTCTAATGCCCTACTTATTCTTAACCCCATGTGTGTTGAAACAGAGAAAGGTTTATATCTACTGGCGAAGAGAATGAGGGCTCATTGAACAGAATTGTGTCCTTTGTGTTTTAAATGCTCTGTCTTGTTTAATCCTAATAATCTTCTTGTACAGAGAATACAGGCCTCATTTTACAGATGAAAAAAAACTGAAGCCCAAAGAGAGTTTAACAATTAGAATTGGTCAGGTGCAAGCTGTGGAAAACATGACTAACAGTAGCTTAGGCAGGAAAAGCATTGTTTCTCATGCAGTAGGAAATCTAGGATGGACAGTACCTGATAGAGCAGAGGGTCCAGGGTCTTGGTCTCCTATATGTGCCAGTCCCAGCAGGGGGATTTTATCCTTGTTCTTCAAGATATCTGGCTGCTGGACCTCTGGGCTTTGTAAATGTACTCTGTACGGGAAGATAAACAAATATAGAAGAGCAAAGGGTCAACAGAAAAGGACCATGCCAGCTAATTCTGTCCCTACTTATCAGACGGACAAAATAATTTCTGTAAGCCCTACCTGAAGGTTTATCTCCTGGCCCCAAACTACATCATATAACCACCTATATTTGTAAGGAAAGCCCATGAGTTGAGTATTCCAAACTCAAGGGCAGCGCTGAATAAAATCAGGGATAGTAATGAGTTAATATTTGCAAAGATCTTAGAGCAAGATTTGACAGAAAGTAAGTTCTATGTATTAAATAAATAAAGAAATAGAGGAATAAAGTAATGAAAGAATAAAGAAGTTGGAACTAGATACTGGGTAGGCAAGTGGAATTATTTAACACAGAGATAAATGTCTTGTCTGAGTTTCTCAGTTAACAAATGGTAGTATAATTCCCTCTTGAGTTTTTTTCTGATTTCAAAGGGTCCTTTTATTTTTTCTTTTCCTGTTGTTACATAAAATGTCCCCAATACACACATAGTTTTAAATTCCAATGTGTATATGGCTATGAATATCATACAACTGTCATGAGTACTGCTTAAAATATCAGCATCACAAGAGAAGAATCCAGTCATAAGAAAATAGACAGAATAGTCTAATAACTTCATTCTCTAATGGGCTCCTTAGCCTTTGATATGTCAGGCTGGAAAAGAACATGAGTGCACTGGCATTCACAGAAACTCAGGCATGGTTTAAACTGAAGAAACCCAAACTATTCTTGTAATTCTGCCCCTTATCCTAGAGCCATGCATAAAGAAATCTCTCTTGCAAAAACTTTCCTTTCCTCCTAAAGTCATCCTTGGTGTATATTTCCTTGTTTTGACAAAGGCATCTGACTCAATGCTTCCAGGTATACAGAGCCATATAAAGGAGAAGTGAGGTAGCACATGGTCTATTACAGTATAGATACTGAAATTTGAGGGCATGTTAGAGTATCAGCTAATGTCTATGTTAAACCTGTAGCCTACTCTGTGTGCACTTGGTTTATTCTTCCTACAAATAAATACACTGAAGACTTGAAAAACAAACCAAAAAAGAAAGAAAGGAAGAAGAACATAGTTCCGCAATAAATACTGACAAATGAGCTCTACTTTTAATGTGGTATCTGCCTTTTATTAGCTAGTTTGCTAATGTTTCTGGGTTTTAGCTCTTAGGTGAGCAAGTGATCTTAGCATGCTATGTCAACTATAGACAGCATATCCATATATCAACACAGTGGGTAAGCTCCTTTGTTTGACCTTAGAAGTCCTTAAATGTCAAATATCATCTTCCATATACAGACACACAAGGTCAACTCAGGTTTGTCCTAGATGGAAGTAAACTGATCAGCCCTTATAAAAATTCATTACTGATGAATATTGAAATATTTCCAGAAAATTAATCAGTATTTTTAAACATCAAGAGATTAATGCCAGCTTGTTCTATGGGAAAACCAAGTACTGCAGAAGAGCTATCCAAAGTGCTGATTGAGAATATTTAAGTGTATATGTATATGGATGTAAAAATTACTAACTTTTCAAAGGTTAATCAAGGCTAGAAAGCAAATGGAAAGCTGAATATTAAGAGTTCAGTGGTATGGGTAATTGTACATGGCCCATCTCAACAGTCTAGCCCCATGCAGAGTTCATATTGACTCTACCTGAAGTACCTCTTTACTAATCAAAGAAAAGGGTTTGGCCTTTTGCTTTCGCTAAGATCCACTGTGGATTCGGTAGATATCAAATGACTAGGTCGAGACCTTAAGAACCCAATCAAATAATGAAATCTCATGCGCTTCCCAAAAAGAAATTACTGTTTTCTTTTCATGTGGATTATGACTTGTTTAAGCCCCAGTGACTGTTCAGTTTCTGCTCACAGAAGACAAATATTTGCTAATTAAGGATAAGAACAGATAAAACCAGAAGGTCAATCTGCTTATTCCTTGCAAGAAATCATACAAGGAAGCTAATATCTTCTGAAGTTGTTTTATAAGACATTTAGAAATTCTTGTCTTCACTTCTATACACCCTGACACTGTTGCCACACCTTAGCATGTCTTCCTTTGTGAGATTGTTATTATGATCTCCAGAATATGAACAAAGGGTGATCAGTCTTAGATACTCTTGAACTATTTCACCTGAATTGTGGATAATCTCCAGTTCATCTTCTGCAATAGACTGCCTGGGTTCCAGGACTTTCTTCTAGTATGGTCTTGAACAAGATATTTAATCTTTAAGTCAGTTTCCTCTTCTGCAACAGTTATATTGATAATATGCATGCTCTGGGATTGTGACTAGATTTAAAAGAGATCTTACATGTGAAATGTTTAACATAACTCCTGGGTACTTAATAAATACTCAGCATATAAAAGTACCTATTACGTAGAACAAAAACAAAGTGCACTTTCTCAGGTAGATGGCACCAAATCTTCTTATAATGGGTTTGGAGTGGATTCATATATTGTATTTTCCTGCTCTGTCCTTTCGATTTATGAATAAACTACCTAACTATAAGAAAAAACATTCCTAAAATCCCAAATGTATCTTAATGTAAAACCAATTCCCCAGTATTCAATGGCTTACCATCTGATTAATGGTCCCATTGTTTTCTTTTTCTTTGGAAATGGAGGGATTTGGTGGAACAAATGCAGCTCTACCATCAGAGTGGAAACCAACATACTTTCCAGGATGAGAGGTAAAGACTTTAGGGAAGGTTGGAGCCCCTGCTCACAAGCCTCAGTATATAAATGGATATGTATCAAGGTGCTTTTCATTTGCTTTAGTAAAACCTCCCTCTGAGAGACATTAATTAAAACATTTAGGAATCGCAGCTGAGTCTACAATTTGAAAGGAAGCCAGATACAGAAAAAGGTCTTCCTTCCATTGTGTTATTTATTGTTGGTATAAATATCCCAGCTGCTTCCCAGGATGCTAAAATAATACTTCAAAGATGTCATGCATTTAATCTCACTCTATCCCATGAGGGCCAGGAAAAATGAGTCCTGATATGTGATGGTTCTGCAGACATGCTGGTCCTGTAGCAGGGGAATGGAGGGAAAGCAACGAACTCAGAGTACAAAAGGTCCCTAAGAATACAGTGACAGTCTGGTCCAAAGCCCAAATTACTGTGCCAACAGGCCGACATCTGTGACTTTTCTGGATATTACTGTGTCAAATGCATCAATAACATTTGATGATTAATTTCACTCCTAGAATTCCCTTTTAATGAAATGATCAGAGTTGATCATTTAAACTTCAAATAGCAAACTGCCTATTGTCCAGGAATATCACAGTTTTTAAACCAGTGCACCTCCAGAATCTGGCTTCTCCCTGTGACCTCTCTAAGTACACAGCACCACAACTTGCCCAATAAACACCATCTTCAACCACCTCTTTGCCCATACTGGCTGAGTAAAATCATCTTTAATAATCATCCTTACTAATTTTTTTTAATTGATTTTTCTCTACTAATTCCTACTCTTCTACTACCTTAGACCCAACTATTATCACCTATGTTTGCATTCTGGGAATAATTTCTTAACTAGCCTCCTTGTTCTCCCTGCCCCTTACCAATGAAAGATCTACAAAGCATCCCATAGTCTTTCTACAATGCATTTCCAATTATGTTGCTCCCCACTTAGAACATTTTAAAGACTTTTACCGCCTTTAGGATAAAAAAAAATCTGTGAAAGTCCTTTCATGATCTGACCACAACCTATCTTCACATTCCTCTCATTCTTTATACTCAGTATTTTGGATGTACTAAATTACTTGTAGTTTCTCAAATTTGTGCTTTTCCTTGCCCATAAGTCTTTATTCTTGCTATTTACTATACTTAACAAAAGTAGCCATTTACCTAATATTTTCATTTATATGATTAGCTCTTATTCATCCTTGAGATCAGAGTCAAGAGACTATTTCTTCCTTGAAATTTTTACTAACTTCCCATTGTTTCTGGTACTTTTTGTATGCCTTCAACACTTTTTTCAATAAAGAATTTTTAATGAATAACAAGATATTTCTCAAGATTTGACTTAAAAAGAAAAAAGATAATAAAAATGCCTAAATATGGACATGGGTAAATACATTTTGGCATATTTGTAACACAGAACATAGTATTTCCTTTCAAAAAAGAAAATGTTTTGAAATTTTTTCATAGATAGGAGCATAAAATGATGGAATATCATTAAAAATATCAGATAAAATCTTCATTAACAATACAGCGTCAATCTACTATACACATAGACATAGATACATAGATGAGAGACAAGATAGATAACAGGTAAATAGATATATAGATATACACTAAATGGAAAAATATATGAATATGATAGCATTTATATTTGGATCATGTGTAACTTCTGCTTGTGTATTATACTGTGGAATATATTTCTGATTTCCTAGGATGAGTCAAGTAATACAATAAGGGAAGAGCAGAAAGGTGACAGTGATTTCTGGCATCATCTTAGCCAAAATCTATAATCAGAGAACTAACATTTGCACATGGAAGCATTACATTTGGATTCTCAGGGCAGAGCTAATGCTTGAAGTGAAGTGAGTGGCAATATTGGTGTCAGACCCCAGTATTAAAAGCAGGAAGAATAACCAGGAAGCCAGGACCAAGTCCACAAAATAGGGCTCAAAGAATGATCCAGGGCCTAGTGAATTTCCAAGAGCAGCTTCTCAGGTCATGAATTGCACTGAAAACAACCTATCTGTGGATTGACATGGGCCAGTAATGCTAAAAGTTAGGACTAAATGGACTAACTTCTAGGACCAATAAGAAATCCAAGCTGCTAGTAAGGAACTGAAGTAAACTTATGTTATACCGATTCAATAAGCTTAGCCAGAATTAGGGTAACTCCAATTTTTGGACATGAGAATGAAGATAAGATATCTAGACTGATTTCATACTGGACCACACTAGCTCAAGGGAAGTTACTGCCTCCCCTGCTCACCCCACATTAGCTTATTTTCCTCAAAATGTGCCCAAGACCTAGACAGGGGGTAGAACAAAAACAAAGCCACCAATTTTATATTTAAAGAGAGTGGGGCAGGCAGAGACAGAAAGGAAAAAAGAGATTTGTTAATGACTACTCTGAGATGAAGATAATGTCCCAGCATTCTTGATCAGTTTTCAAAATGGCATTAAATAACAAATGTTCTCTTTGAAGAGAACAATTACCTAGTTAAATTAGAAAATGTTTTCTTATGAGGATTGCAATTAAAAATAGAGGGCAAGAGAAACTTGCCTTAGCCATTTGCCATCACCCTAGGGTTTGTTGATCAACTTTATGCTCCATTTATGTCTCCATAAATCATTCTGTGGAATTAAAAGTATGTGGCTGACATGAATATTGCCCACTTTGCAAATGAAAGACAAGGAGTAAGAAAAACTTTATGCAGAAGCATGAGGCTATCATAGAAAAATTCTTTGCAATTATTATCTCTGCTTCCCCACAAAAGTGAGATAATTCTCTTGGTGGATGTCAGGGAATTGAGGCTTTGAAACGGAGATGCCAAGCCGTAAATTACATTTCTGAATCAATTATGCCTCTATCAGAAAGGCTATAAATAACATGCAGAATTACCAGATGTGTAATTTTTTGTTACACTTGAACATTTGGCGTGTTTAGAATGTCTGAGTGAGGGACTTGGGTTAATCTGTGAATTTCACGGATTCAACTGACAAGACAAGAGAAAAATGTGGGTGAGAATTATGACCTTGCCTCAAGGAGACTTCCCAGAACAAGGTCGGCTCAGGAATTTGCCTGCATTTTTCTTAAAAGGAACTTGGCTGGGAAATGATCATTGGAGCCCCTGGGCTCCATTGGCTGAAATCTCCAAAGTGTAAAGGGCACATTTGGTTTCAAATGGGTGACATAATTCCATGATGAACTTTTCTTTTGACAGCTTTGCATTGATTTTATTTTGTCACCTTCTTAGGACGTCTAAGTGAGAAACAGTTGGACAGTTTATTATAACCAACAGTAGGTACAGGAAAGGACTGGAGTTTATCAAGCTGCCTCAGGCAGTGACCTACCCATGAATATAAGAGATTCCTGGGTCTGTTACATTGTAGAATTTTTTTCCCTCTGTAGCAGATTAAACTTTGATTCCTCTTATTTGTAGGTGAGCGTTTGTGTTATTAAATTTAGAAGCTGTCAGTAATGGGACTAAAGGAGAAATATACATCTCTATTTAAGAGAATCTAACACCTACCTTTTCCTAAGAATTGCTAGCGACATTTGTTAGTATACCAGAGCAAATCTGGCTCCACTCACAGAGTAAACTAAATGATATACAATCATATACATTTCTACTGGTTATTATGTAAGTTGATTACCATTTTTAAAGGTAACTCAACATAATGGAATAAGCACAGTGTTTGAAATCAACTAGTGTCTGCCAGATGAAGTGTATCTATAGATCATCATGTCAAAAATGCCACAGCTGAGATTCCAACCTAGCTTAGTTTTCGTATCTTAAAGCGGATATGTTGTTAGTTGTTGTTGTTAGGTGCCGTCGAATCAGTATCTGACTCATAGTGACCCTCATAGGGTTTTCATTGGCTGACTGTTTTGGGATTGCCTTGGGAGTGGATTGCCAGGCCCTTTTCCCATTTTTGCGGTGCTGGGAATTGAACTCAGGACCTCAGAGACTGCAGTGCAGTGCTCTACCAACTGAACTAAATCCCAGCCCAAAAGTGGATAAAATGGTTTCAAATTTCCAGTACTATTTTGAAGGCTAAATTGGATAATCCTTGCAAAATATTTAGCAGAGTTTCTTATCTATAATTGGTACTAAGCAAAGTGATTCTCACTATCATTTAGAGGTTTATTTTTTATTTAGTATGCCTCTCTCCACATTTCCTATCTTCTATCTACATTTTCCTGTCCCCAAGAGTAGCATAGCTGTTAAGAGCTCATACTCTAAGTTACTTAGTTTGGGTTGGAATCCCAGTTTAGTTACCAGCTGCATGAGCTTCAGCAAATCCTATAACTTATCTCTCCCTCTGCTAAATAATAGTGAGCACCTCACAGAGGTGATACCCTCCTTACCTGTCTAGTGTTTGCTCTCAGGAGTTACTGAGATAAGTAAAGCACTCACAACACAGCCTGACACATAACAGCCCACAGTAAGTACTTTTTTGTTATAAATACTTTTTAATATCTCTTGAATTCATTCTCCTTCCTCCTGATGGTTAACTTTACATGCCAACTTCACTAAGCCTTTGGGTGCCCAGACATTTCACCAACTATTACCATGGGTGTGGGCATGAGGGTGTTTCTCGATGAGATTAGCATTTGAACTGGAGATCAAGTGAAGCAGATGGCCCTCCCTGATGTGGTTGGGCCTCATTCAATTACTTGACAACTTGAACGGAACAAAAAGGCTGCTGGGAAGTTGGGTGGGGACTTTGGTCTTCTGCTTTCAGACTGAAACATACACTAGGCTCTCCTGGGCTCCCACTTGCTGACTATGGATCTTGGCACTTCTCAACCTCTGCGATAGTGTGAAACAATCCCTTATAACACAGAAAGGTGATAGATGATAGATAGATAGATAGATAGATAGATAGATAGATAGATAGATAGGCAGACAGATAGATGATAGATAGATCTCTAGTTATGTGTCTATATATCTATAAATCTCCCAGAGGTCCTGATTCTCTGAAGAACTCTAATACATAGCTCTTTTTTTCTTTTTGTTTATTTTGCCTTGGTTTGGTTTTTTTGGCTACAAACTTCCATTTGCTTGTAGATTCTATAATGTAAGAAGCATATTTGCCTTTTCTACTTACAAAAGTTATCACCAATAGTTGAGTGATACCATAAAAAGCAGACTGGTGATTGGACCTCAGAAGAATATTGGCAAACACCACAGCTAATGCATCTATCAAAAGAAAAATAACTATAAAGTATCATAATGGGGCGTTCCCAAATAAGGAATGCATACAAAGGCTAGTGACAAGTCCTCAACAAAAATAAGCAAGAGAAACAAGGAGAAAAAGAGGCACCATAATCATGTGTATAATTTCTTGAAGAGATATCCTTAAGGATTTTGTACCTCACCCTGGAAAAAATTGAAAAACCTAGAAAACTTCATCCTCTTACATCCTGATCTCCAATTATTGGAAAATTAGCAGCTGTTCATTTTTGGGAACTAACTGATAAATCACTACTTGTAAAGCCTCTTGTTTTGATGAAGAAAAACATCAGAATTCAATATGTATCTCCACAACAAATACAAAGGGCCCATGGTTTTGGCCTTGAAACCTATGAAAGAATAAACCATATGAATATTTTAAAAAATAATAATAGTGAGGGAGAAGTTATCACACATTAGAACTTATTAAAGCATTTGCCACCATAATAGACACATGAAGATGTGTCACATTGAGAATCAAAGGTTGTAGCCTAATCCCAGAGATTCTGTAGTAGTCCAGCGAGTGTTTTGCATCTACTTGCCCTCAGAATAAAGGATATTTTTCCCATTTAGAGTAATAAGAGAGAGTAGTATCGAGTTTCTACATCAAATCATAGTGGTCATTATCATATGACATTGCACTGACCATTTGCACATTGGAACATTCTTATTTGCTTAAAATACAGTGTTTTGCTCCCATCTGAATGATAGCTTTGGGGCAACAGAAGGGAAAAACATTAAGATCTTAGAATCCACTCTTTAAAGCAGATAGTCATCAAAATTGAGTCATACAAAGAAAATTGATGTGGTCAACTCTTCGCCTATGCCAATGATGATGGGTGAGCAAATAAAAAAGAAAATTATAGGAGCATGCAAGTAAAATATAAGATACAAGTTCTGTACAAATCACACAAATCTGAAGCAAGAGTGAGATAACACAGGGAGAACTGAAGTCATTTGTAATTTAATGACAGTAAAATGGGGATCAATTGACTATGAAGACAAAAACCAATTCTTCTTACAACTTGAATATATTTAAAGACATGGCTTCTACAGCATGAACAATACATATTTGTCCTTCACTTCTAAGTTAGTTTGTGTTTTCATTTTTTACATAAGAAAAAGATATGTTTCTGTAATAGTTTATGGCTTTCTTTCTTTCTGGCTGATTATAACCAGAAAATAAAGGGATTAAGCCTTCCCTGCTGGATTTATAGGCACTCATTTTGCAGAAATTATTTAAAAAGATAGTCTTTAGCTGGGCACTGTGGCTCATGCCTATAATCCCAGAGGCTCAGGAAACTGAGGCAAGAGGATAGCAAGTTTTCGAGGCCAAAGGCAGCCTTCACAACTTAGAGAGACCCTGTCTCAAAATAAAAAATGTAAACGTGGCTGGAGGTGTAGCTCAGTGATACAGCACTTGTCTAGCATGTGCGAATCCCTTGGGTCAAACCCCTAGTGGAGGGAGGGAATAGTAGTTTTAGTAATACATGAATATTTTAGATGATTGGAGAAATACCAGTTTTTGCTGAAAATCTCTAAGTGAGGAAATGTGATTTTGATAATTAGGTTTATTTTCAACATAGTCTCATGACAGATAGTATATACCAAGAAGAAGATAAGATAAATAGGTTCACATATAAGAGCCAGTGTCTAAAACATTGCACCTGACCAGGATTTGCCTTTGATGGAGAACACAAATGAGGCAGCTAATATTCCAGCTATGCCATGTTGTGGGAAAGTTAGTGCTTATGTATTTTTTTTTTCTAGTGGTATTGGGGATTGAACCCAGGATCTCATGCATGCTAGGCAAGTGCTCTACCACTGAGCTATTCTCCCTGCCCTAAGTCTATGGATTGTTAAGAGAATTGTTGTTGTTTGGTGACACTGAGTTGGGTCCGAAACACAACAATCCTCATAGGGTTTTCAATGGCTGATTTTTTGGGGAATGGACTACCACATTGTTCTCCCATTTTTGCAGTGCAGGGGATCAAACCCAGGTCCTCAGAAAGTGTACAGTGGCACTCAACCAGCTGACCTAAACCCCAGCCCTTTTAAGAGAATGTTGTTATTGTTGTTGTTAGGTGCCATCCAATCAGTGTCCGACTCATAGCGACCATACATACAACAGACGAAACATTTTATCAGTGCTTCTCTGCTATTCATAGGGTTTTCAATGGTGGATTGATTTTTGGGAGTGGGTTGCCAGGTCCTTCTCCCAAGCCTACAGGACCTGGGGTTCCCAGGTGGTCTCCTATCCAAGTACTAACCAGGCCCCACCCTACTTTGTTTCCAAGATCTGACGGGATCGGATGCCACAGTGCTATGGCTGCAGGCTCTAAGAGAATGTAGTTGTTGTTAGGTGCCGTCGAGTCGAGTCCTACTCATAGCGACCCTATGTACAGCAGATTGAAACACTTGCCAATTCTGTGCCAGGCAAACAATCTTATTTATGTTTAAGCTCATTGTTGCAGACACTGTGTCAATCCATCTGGTGGAAGGTTTTCCTCTTTTGCGTTCACCTGCCACTATCCCAAACATGATGTCCTTCTCCAGGGATTGATCTCTCCTGACTACATGTCCAAAATAAATATGTAAGATGCAGTTTGGCCATTTTTGCTTTCAAGGAGCACTCTGGTTGTACTTTTTCTAGGACAGATTTGTTGGTTCTTTTGGCAGTCCATGGTATATTCAATAGATGTCTCCAGCACCACAATTCAAAAGCATCAATTCTTTTTCTGTCTCCTTTGTTCAATGTCCAGCTTTCACAACCATATGATACGATTGAAAATACCATGGCATGAGTCAGACACACCTTCGTCTTCAATGTGACATCTTTGCTTCTCAATACTCTAAAGAGATCTTTTGCCACAGCTTTTCCTAGAGCAATGCGTCTTTGGATTTCTTGACTGCTGCTTCTATGGGTGTTGATTATAGAGCCAAGCAAAGCAAAATCTTGGACAACCTCAATCATTTCTCCATTTATTGTGAAGTTGCGTGCTGACCCAGTTGTAAGGACTTTTGTTTTGTTGATGTTTAGTCACAACCCATATTGAAGGCTATGATCTTTGATCTTCATCAGTAAATGTTTTAAATCCTCTTCACTTTCAGCAAGCAGAGTGGTGTCATCTGCATAACGCAGGTTGTTAATGAGTCTTCCTCCAATCTTGATGCCACGTTCTTCCTCATAAAGTCCAGCTTCTTGGATTATTTGCTCAGCGTATAAATTGAAGAGATAGGGTGAAAGTATACACCCCTGATGCACACCTTTCTCAACTTTAAACCACACAGTGTTTCCTTGTTCTATTTGAACAACTTCCTCCTGGTTCATGTACAGATTTCTCATGAGCACAATTAGGTGTTCTGGTATTCCCATTTTCCAAAGTGTTATCCATAATTTGTTATGATCCACACAATCAAATGCCTTTGCATAGTCAATAAAACACAGGTAGACATCTTTCTGATATTCTCTGCTTTCAGCTAATATCCACCTGACGTCAGCAATGATGTCCCTGGTTCCCCGCCCTCTTCTGAATCCCGCTTGATTTTCCGGTAGTTCCCTGTCTATATACTGCTGATCTCAAACTTGCGATCCTCCTGCCTCCACCTCCCGAGCCGCTGGGATTACAGTCATGTGCCCCTGTATGCGGCTGAAAGTTGAACTATTTAATATGCATTTTTCTCCTGTCACATTGTCCCCCAATAAATATCCCATGGGATGTGTAAGCTGTTAGAAGAATTTGCAAGTTTCTCTTGCTCCCTTTTCCTATCCCTACATTTTGGAGAAGGATGCCAATCTGAATTGGACAAACTCCAGGACAATTGAACATGGCACAGTCAGAGATACTGGGAATTCTGAAGGAGTGACTACTCTGAATACTCTCTCCTCACCCACGTGGCTAATTGAAATGGGTCGAGGGATCAATTTACAGCTCCACCAGCAATATGAGAGTATTCCCTTTTCCTTGCAACCTTGCCAGCATTTGTTGTTTTTTGTTTTATTGATCTTGGCCATTCTTACTGGTGTAAGGTGAAATCTCAGAGTTGTTTTAATTTGCATTCACCTAATGGCTAGGGGTATTGAGCATTTTTTCCATGTGTTTCATGACTTTACAGACCTCTTCACTTGAGAACTGTCTATTCAGTTCCTTTGCCCATTTGTATATTGGGTTATTTGTTTTGTGGGGAGTTCTTTTCTTAAGTTCTTTATAAATTCTGGTAATTAGACCTTTGATGTATAGGATGTGAAAATTTTTTCCCATTCAGTGGGGGTTTCCTTGACTCTGTTAGTTGTTTCTTTTGCTGTACAGAAGCTTTTTAATTACCATTTAATTACCATTTAATTACCATTACCATTTTAATACCATTTACCTATTCTTGTTGCAATTTCTTGAGCAATTGGAGTCCTATTAAGGAAATAATTTCCTGTGCCTATATAATGGAATGTATTGCCTATCTTGTCTCCTATTAGTTTTAAAGTTTCTGGTTTTATGTTGAGATCTTTTATCCATTTTAAGTTAACTCTCCTGTATATTGAGAGAGGTGGATCAGTTTTCATTTTTCTGCAATTGGCTGTCCATGTTTCCCAGCACCGTTTATTGAAAAGGCTATCCTTTTTCCAGTTTACTTGCTTTGCTCCTTTGTCAAAAATAAGGTGGCTTTAGGTGTGTTGAGGTATTTCTGGGTCTTCTATTCTGTTCCAGATGTCTTCAGGCCTATTTTTGTGCCAGTACCAAGCTGTTTTTCTACCACTGCCCTATAGTACAGCTTGAAGTCAGGGATTGTGTTTCCACCTGCATTAGTTTTGCCAGACCCTGCTTAGCTTCTGAGATCTGACAGGATCAGATGCCACAGGGCTATGGCTGCAGGCCTTTACATCTTATCTAGGTCTTATTTTGACAGATGACTATTAGGTGAAAGCCAAAGGGAATGCAGACATGCCAAAGGATGGATCACATTAAACTTTGTGAACCATGAGTTTATTAGGATTTCTTATAGGGGAGGGGTAACTTGTGGATAGCTGCACCAAGGAGAAGAATCCTTCCAAGAGGTTCCCACTGAGATGTCCACTGTCAGCTCACTCCCAGCATTGGGCTTTCATATAGGAATGGCCCTCCCTCCTTCCCAGTGCTGGGCTTACTTACAAGGATTGCCCTCTCACCCTCTCAGAATTGAGCTTACTTACAGGAACATGACTCCTTGCCAGCCTGATGGGTACAGTATCACCTTCAAGTCCATCCTCAGCCAGTCCTTTCTCTCTTACATAACCCAGTAGGATGTGCAGTTGGGGCAGAAGGGGCTAATGGTTGACACCTGAGGGATGGATTTGGTGGAGGTCTTATGAGGGTCTTCTCACTTTCCTTTCCTCCTCCCTCCAAGAGGGAACACTGATAGCTCTATTATCATTACAATAAGCCCAGCTGCCATGAGTGTGCTATGTCAGAAACACAGGCAAACTTGTTTGTGTCATCCCACAATGCTAGAATTTATTGAAGAACAATAAATTCACAAGCTGTGTCAGTTTCATTGATATTAATTGGCCAAGTATCCCAGTTTCCCTTGATAGTCAGTGGTGATGAGCGATCACAGTTTCTTTTATTCCAATCTTAATTACTAATATTATATCTCAGATCACACATTACATTTCACCCAAATATATATATATTTGGCAGTAGCCAGAATAGCAACTAAAGGGTTAAAGAGGCTACAGGGTTCCCCTCTTACACTGCTGGTGGAGCTATAAATTGGTTCAAGCACTTTGGAAATCAGTATGGAGGTACCTTAGAAAACTAAAAATAGATCTACCATATGACCCAGCTACAACACTATGGGGAATTTACCCAAAGGGAGATGAGGCATCATACCACAGAGACACCTCCATCTCCATATTCAGTGCAGCACTTTTTACAATAGCAAGGAAATGGAATCAACCATAGTGCCCATCAACAGAAGAATGGATAAAAATTATGGTACATTTACACAATGGAATACTACTCAGAAATCAAAATTAAAAAAAAAAGAAATGATGTCATTTGTAGCAAAATGGATAGTATTGGAGAAAATTATCTTAAGTGAACAAACACAAGCCCAAAAAGAGAAATACCACATGTTCTCCCTCATATGTGGGAGCTGAATCAAATTTAAAAGAAGGAAAAAAAATCCTATGCATTAATTGGAACATAATAAAAAGCTAATGTAAACTTAGCAGAGAAGGGACAATTCAAAGAGCAGAAAGAAGGAGGGAGGGATCTAGCAAAAGGAAGCAATGATGGGAGAAGACAGGAGGGGGAGGAGGGACAAGGAGGAGCGAAGAATGAGAGAGAGGACAACCTCAAAGTAAACAGCCCAATTTTAATAGTTCAGGAAATAATTATAATAGTACCAACAATACCAAAGGATGGTAATAAGGCAAATGGGCTAGATTATTCATGTAATACTGCTGACAATGTGAAAAGATAGACCACTACAGAAAAAAGTGTGGACTTAAATCATAATTGGGATGCAAGGGTATACAGAAAAATATTCCCACAAAAAGACATGCAAGTAGAATAGAGGCCATTAGTGGCAGGGGGTGGGAGGGGGGGAAGAGAGGCACAAGAGGGTAAGGGAGAAGTTACCTGTGCAATGTACAATGAAACGCATATATGGAAATGTCACAATGAAATGCACGTCAGAATGTTGTACATTAAAATTTTCCAATAAAAATAAAGAGGTTCCAAGAGGGTTTACTGAAGGCAAAAGCGGGAAGCTGACCTAGAAGCAACAAGAGAATCAGCAGGTGGTTGGATATTAAGCAACCTAGTCACAGAGCTGCACACACAGTGCCAGTCTCAAGACAAGGTGTTGAAGAACCTTAGGGCTGGTTTGGGACTGGCTCAAGGCAAGGTGCTGGGTGGGTTTAAAATGGCATGTTGGTCCAGTAAGATGGATGGAAGTTTGGGCCATGCCAAGCAGAGGGATCAAGCTGAGCTAAAACCCCAGGAAAAGAGTCAGGGATTCGTCACCAAAATCTACGCACTGAATGGCTCCTGGTTCGATGATGGGTTGGCAGATGCTGTGGTATCCCAGAGTGAAGTGTCTCTCCTTTTATACGGCCCAGGCAAGGGGTTTGCATTACTCATTGAAGTGGGGTGTTGGATGAGTTAATAGCCTGCCTATTCTAGTGTATTTTTGACCTGCCCATGTGCCCATGAGCTCCTGTCTTGATTTGAGAAGTTCATAAGTGGTAATATTTTACTCACACAGATAAGCTATTATCAGTTTGTGCCTCATGGTTCATGCTGGACAGATGGTGGTTGTTTACAAGCACCAACAAGATGCAGAGTCTCCCTGCCTCAGCATTTATACCCAAAATGGGGCAGACTGCTGTCTTGTAAAATGGAGTCACTCAGGGCAATGCACAGCCTGAAAGCTATTAATTTATACAATCTGGAGTAACTTAGATCACGGCACAGCCTGATTTCCACACTAGCTATGCTGTCTGGTTTTGTCCATTTTGTTGCCATGGTTACTGGGCCAAGGTTCCCTGAGGTCATTCTGGATGTTCGGTATTAAGATGGCCAAGATGGAAATCATCATGTCCAGCCCATGTCCAGCCTGAAGGAACCAGCTACACTATAATGACATAGAGGCCACCAGTGAAATTCCTGTCATTCTGTTCCTGATAGAATTATCTAAACAATTGAGAGAGCACATACTCAGGCTAACAAAATCATAACACACAGACATCCCCATCCTCTGTTCACATGGCTAAATTAGCCACACAAATCAGTTTTCAAAGCATTCAGAAACACCAACTCATAATTTCACAGGTTTTATACAAAATATTGGCATTACCAAGGAAAATGACAATGATCTTCTTACTAAAATAATTTGTGCAAATAACAGAATGGCACATCTGAAAATAATCCAGACAGAAAATGGGTTCAAGTAAACAAATGTATAATGACTTAAATAAGCAGTGACCAATTGGTAATTTTACTCAGCAGCTAGTGGAAAATTCTGGATTTGTGAGGGGCTCATTATTCCTTAACAAACAACTGTTCACAGTAGCTTGAATATAATATTTGAACAGATAAACTCTGTGTAGCATCATGTTAAAGGCACAAGGACTTTCTTTGTTCTCCACTCCATCTCTCCAATGCGTCATTAATTTAATTTTTCTAACCTATGTGCCTAGATTCCCAGTACTCGAGAGGTGGAAGCAGAAGAATCTTTCCTTTCTTCTTTATTTTTTGACAAAGTACAATGGGATTTATTCGTTTAGGACAAAGAAACCTGAGCTCAATTCCATTTGAGTCACTTCTTAAATGTTTGACCCTGAACAAAGTTCTTAATGTCTCAAACTTCCCTGTCTGTACAACAGAAATACTTACAAATGATTCTTTCCAATAAGTTTTGAGAGAGAGAATTTTACTACTGCAGTGGCAGTAAGTTTTGGTTGTACACAAGATGTTGATAAATCAGTAAAGATCTCTGAACCTCCATTTTCTTTGTGTAAATTGGTGTTTATATTTCACTATCAAGGTGATTTTGAGGCTAAATGCTGCTGATAAAATGAAATAAATAACTTCTCTCTAAAGATGCTCAGCCTACAGCCATGGCACTGTAGCATCCAATCCCATCAGATCTCAGAAGGTAAACAGGGTTGGGCCTGGTTAGCAGTTGGATGGGAGACCACCTGGGAACCCCAGGTGCTGTAGGCTTCGGAGACAGACCTGGCAACCCACTCCCAAAAATCAATCTGCCATTGAAAACCCTATGAACAGCAGAGAAGCACTGCCAATAGTGTTTCATCTGTTACACGTAGAGTCGCTATGAGTCCAATACTGACTCAAGGGCACCTAACAACAACAACAACAAAGATGCTCAACATGTGTTGGGGTTCTCTTCCACTGAAGGCATTGTATAAGGCATGAGAGATCTATAAAGATGTGTAGGAAATGCTTGGTATCTTTAAATGACTGAGTCTTGTAACAGAATAAATTCAAATAATTTTTATTGTTTTCAGATAATATTATTGGCATCAACATAGAACATTGGCTTAGGCTGTTCCAACCACATTAGCCCCTCTGGGCATTGAGTTCTTTTTTACTCCCACACATCCCCTAGCACAGAGACCATCCTTTTTGACTGCCAGTATCCACCACTTTCAAATACATTCCCTCAAGTATGTTTTCACTGTTCTGGGAAACATGGAAGCTTGAAAGAGCTAACTAAATTGTAATATTTTTGAAGATAGAGATTATATTTTGTTAATTATTTTATCTTCAGAAAATGATAGACAATTAATTTTGGTTACAAAAACAAACCTTCGTTGTTCCCAACCCTCTACTAAGAGAAGTTGACCATGTGTTTTTCTTACTCAACTCTCCCAGATACCCTGATGTTGTTGTTATTAGGTGCTATCAAGTTAAGGGTCCAACTCATAGCAACCCTCACAGTGTTTTCAATGGCTTATTGTTTCAGGATTGTTTTGGAGGTGGATTGCCACATCCTTCTCCCATTTTTGTAGTGCTGGGGATCAATCCCAGATCCTCAGAAACTGCAGAGCAGCACTCTACCAACTGAACTAAACCCCAGCCCAAATACTCTGAGTGAAATATAAATACCACTTTACACAAAGAAAATAAAGGTTCAAACCAGATGTCATAGTGCACACCTATAATCCCAGTGACTTGGTAGGCTGAGGCAAGAGGATCATAGGTTCAAGGTCAGAGGCACAGTGAGCAATTTAGTGAGACCCTATTTTAAAATGTAAAAAAATAACAAAATAAAAAATGGGATGGGGTGCATCTCAGTGGTATAGTACTTACCTAGTACGCATGATGGCCTGGGTTTAACCCACAATACTACACAAAAGAGAGAGAGAAAGAAAGAAAGAAAGAAGAAAGAAAGAAAAGAAAGAAAGAAGAGGAGAAAAAAGAAAAAGAAAAACAGAAAAAAAGAAAATGGAGATTTGGGATGTTTATTGATTTACTAACATTTCATGTACATTAAAAGATTGAGTTAGTATTTATTTCAGATCTACATAGCCCCAAAGTTCCTGTGTTACCTACTTTACCACTGTCTCTCCCTGCATGAGGTTGAGTTAATCACATTAAAAAAAATTATTGACAATGCATTACTAAAATCCTTTATGACCTCCTGCTCAGAGAATAATGATAATGAACTGACTATCCCCACTTAAGAGATGAAGTAATTATAATGACTAATATCCACAATCATCATCATCATCATCAATATTTTCAACCTTTAGATAGTTCTTATAGTTTACAAAGACTTCATGCATTTGAGTTAGATATATTCAGGGACTTGCCAGGCACAGTGGCTCACATCTGTAATCCCAGCCACTAGGGAGGTTGAAACAAGAGGATCACAAGTTTGAGGCCAGAGGCAGTCTGTGTGACTCAAGATAAAAACTAAAAGATGGGCTAGGCATGCAGCTCAGTGGCAGAGCAATTGCAAAGTATGTGTGAGGCCCTGGGTTCAACCTCCTAGTACTGCAATCGATCAATCAATCAATCAATCAATAAGGAATATTTGGGGACTTGTCCAGCAACACACAAATACAAATGAAGGGGAGAAATTTCTGTGTGATTCTGAAGCCTGTCCATGGAACAATTCCTTATCCCCCAAGAAGTGCAGCTATACTGAAAAGGCAGGTACCTTGGCTGGACACATTTGAGGGTTTTCTTAGGATCTGAAGAAATTAGTTTCCTCTGAATTGCTCTCTTCTGTTCCACTGCCCCTGGACAGTCCAAAGACATGGGCAGGAAGGCAGCCTGTGTTCACACTAAAGGCTCATAGTAAGCAAGTCTGGAAATAGCAGCAGCTATTGATAGTGCTTCCCTGGCAAATCCACTTTACAGCTTTGGGTCTTTTGATACCAACAAATTTCAATAGAATATAAAATATTAATTCTGGAAAATTATTATAAAGTGTATCTCATCTAACCATTTTTTCTGATTAAAAATCTGATATAAAGGTAATACTTTCCCCAATAGAAAAGCAAGTTTAAGTCAAGATCAATGGAAATGTTAAGATTAAGAACAAGGTTTCTTTCCTTCCTTCTTCCTTATGTCCCTTGTTTAGAGGGAGAGATCAACATCATACACACACACACACACACACACACACACACACACACACACACACAGACACCAGGATGCCAAAAACTATACACACATTTTAAGAGATGTTACCTATGTATTACTTTTCAAAGTTGAATTACAATGGTAACCTCTTTGAGCACCTCTTATAATTACAGAAGTCAAACATGACTTATGTCTTTTGTTATTGGTATATATTATTACAATCTGATACTTAAAATTTGTGGGTTTGGCACCCTCTGTGTACATATCTATATGTGTGCCTGTGTGTATATTTAAGCTGTTTTCTTGCTACTCATGATACAAAGTTGATCCTTCAGGAATTCACCTGTCTATTGGGGAAATAAAATTACAAACACACAATCACACCAACACACACACACACACACACACACACACACACACACACACACACATACATACACAGACATCAGTGATAAGTGTCATAATAATGATACTTTTAAGATAGACTGTTTCAGTTGAGTCAGATGAACTTGTTGGTGCCTTGTATTTCTGAGTCTACAGCTTATTTCTTCTCTCTGGATTGATTCTTATCACCTTGTCAACTGCATATCTCCTAGGAGACCAGAGTGGATAACATTATGACCCAGCACAGACCTTAGGGACCAGCCTCTTAGCCCAGACTCTGACATTTTCCTTCCATTAACCTGACTGAGTACTAAAGATGGAACAGTTTTGTTTGCAATTCCCTGGACACCTCTAGAGTTCAACTTGCCTCAAGTAGGACCATAGATCAGAATTATATTTTTCCCAGCCTCAAGGCCTTATATTTTGGTTAGTTTTAGGGTATTCAGGTTTTAAGAATCAGATTTTGTTCTTAAAAACCACCTTTCAAAATTCTCAGGAGAGCCAGGAGTGGTGGCACACGCCTGTAATCCAATCCCAGTGGCTCAGGAGGCAGAGGCAGGAGGATTGCAAGTTTGAGATCAGAGGCAATCTGCATAATTTATCGAGACCCTGTCCCAAAAAGTAAGAAAATGGGCAGAAGGTGCAGCTCAGGGGTCCAGCACTTGCAGAGCATGCAAGCGCCAGGCCCTGTGTTCAACCCCCAGTACCACAAAAAAGAAAAGAAAAAAAAAAACTCTCAAGAAGGTTTGTTTGTTTGTTTACTTAGTGGGAGAGGTTAAACAGAGATGGTTTTCCATGTAAAAAGGAGCTTGTAAGGAAACCAGATTATAAATAGAACAATTGCAAAGTAAGAACTTTTGTTTAGGCAAAAGATAATTTGCCTATTTCATCTAACATTTATAACTAATACAGGTCACTGGTATCCATTTTTCATTTAGTGAGTAAATGGTTTAGTGGAGCAGATTATTTAAAAGTTCAACCAATACATTTTTTCTTTCTTCTCAAAATAACAAATCCAAAATAGTGAAAAGTATGTAGAAATAAATTTTAGAAAGAGCAGGTATTCACCAGATTAGGCTAGCCGCTAGCCAATATTTTTTAAGAAGTAATGGACATGGTGACATGATAATGATCAATCACCAAATTTATTGAACATACACAAAATATATATCCACCTGAACTAATCCTAACATCCTGACCATCATGCATACTTGGACCATTTATTTCCATGACAAATAAGATTCTATCAGATTTCCATTACTGACATTTTTAATTGCAACTAGAGCCTTCATCCTAAATACCCAACCTACTAATATCCTATTCCATATCTAATAATACTCACTCAGACCCAAAAATGAAATTTTCTGGCTCACTTCATAAAAAAAACTTTCATTTCAGAGGGGAAAAGGAACAGACAAAAATAGATGGTGGTATTTCTGATTATAATCTGCCTTTGCCATTTACTAATCTTTTCACCATATTCTTGAATAAAATCAAGTTGCTGTTGAAATTGATGATCATTTTAGAAGCACTGCATTAGGAAATATGTTTTTAAAATCCTCAAAAGCCATCTCTTCTCCATCACTTAATCATTAATTCAGTGCATATCTATCTAGTGGTTGTTCTCTTCCATTCCCCTTGGAACTGCAGAAAATGCCACGGTGACCTCTCTTTGGAGACAATAGTTGTGAAAGAGAGACATTTATGCAAACAAATAATTAATGTTGTTACTTGAATAATAGTATGGGAACAAACTAATGCAGGATCACCTAAAAAGTAAGTAGTTCTGATTTAAGAGGACATCAGAAAAGGCTGATGAAGAGGTGACATTCAAGGACTAAACAGGTAAATTTCACATATATGGTGAAGGGGAGGACAGGGAGAGAGAGATGCAAAGAGAGGAGGCAGAAGCATTTTGGTGAATTTAATGACCCAGGATTTGAACAACTATGAATGAAGAGGGAATGCAAAAGTAGAAGGATGAAGGGATGATGCTAATGGTATTCCTGTTCCTACATGCCAATGCCTATTGCAATATGGACTACCTCAGGTAAAGAACCCACCCTCAAAAATGAAACTCTGGCTACTTGTGAAGATGACTGCCACTTCCTACCTGGAAATGATTCCCAGTTTTTCCTCTCCTGCTCTCCATTATAACTTTCCTTCTTCTGCCTCTCCCATCTCCCAACCAAAGCCCCCAAATCCCTTCCAAAGTATTTGATATGCAGGAGGAAGGCTGAATGATGAAAAGTTATTCAAACAGCATACTATAATCTAACTATTTCAAGCATATCTATTGACTGAAGAGATTTGCATTATGAACTGAGGCAGTGCAAAAAGACAATGGTAAATAGCAGCAAAAACAAAGAAATAGATCATTTAAATAAAGGAAAGCTGCTAACACCAATGTGTATCCATTTCTCTTCAGCTGAAATTTACCCTGGAGGAACTAATATGAAAATATTACTTTCATTGTGTAAAGGAAATCCAGTGGAATGGAATGCTAATTCTGCCTCTCCAATAGGCAAACAGGTGAGTGAGAGATGCATCCAACTGAAATATATCTGGTTTCTGCTGTACACACACTGTAAAGCTTTAGGGATATAAGGATAAACAAGTCATAGTCATAGCTCTGAAGGATGTAACAATGTGTTAGGGGAGAAGAACACAAACAAGTAATTTCAATGCAATGTGGTAAAGTATATAAAGGGTAGGTATACAGAGTATCATGGGAGGATGAAAGAGAAAGGGATCATCCTACTCTATTTGGTTAATACTTAGGATAGAAAGGAATAATTCATTATGGAAATTTAAGAGAAGGGGCAGCATTCAGGCCAGATAGTTAGTGAGTGGAAATGTTAATGGGAACTGCAGATGATAATGGAAGATGATGCGGGCTTTCAGGAAGGAGGAATAACATGCAAAATGTCACAAACATGAAATAATATGACCATAGCAAATATTTTCATTTAGGTAGGTAAAAAGGGAATCAATGGGGCCTGATGTTAAGACATTAGATTGTCAGGGAATAGAAAAGGGAGTTAAAACTGAGAATATTGAGTGGAACCGGTGTGTAAAGTACCTGCTCACCACACCAAGGAAACTGTGTCCTATCAGGTACCTAAGAGAGAATGCTTTATATCATCATATTTGCTTTTCAAGAAGGAAAAAAAAGTGAGGGTAGACTGATACAAAGGGATTTTAGTTAGCAAGGGGGAACTGGGAAGGAGGTATGTCATGAATTCAAGGTGGGAGATGCTGTAATCCCAAATTAGGATTTGTACTGACTGAGATGATTTGTATAATTTAGTCAAAAAACAACTAAAGAACATTCAGTAATGATACAGTGCAAAGCCTTTCTCTTAGCACGAAGTGCTTTTCAAAGTACATGTGTACCAAGCAACATAAAAACAGGGATCATGCTTTCGAGAATTCCAAGAATCCACTCTACTCTCAAGACCATGAACATTTCTTGGCAAATAGTAGGTGGTTGATGCTACCTGGAGAATGAATGAATGTATGAATGATGCATAAGTGGAATTTTACTTGGCATTGACTTAGATCACATTCCTTAGGAAGTAGACTTTGAGGCAGAGACTCAAGTGCAAGAGTTATTTTGAGAAAGCCTAGGGATGACATTTGTAAGGAGGTACGGGAAGCAAGATAGAACAAAGGAAGAAGATAAACTCAAAGAATCCTCAGCCAACCCTGGGCAAGCTCTGCATGGCTTCTCAGAGTTTTCCCGACTGTGTTATACTCTATATTAGCTAGTCATTACAAGAGAAAAACCCTTTGGCTAAGGGCCACCCGCTTGGCCAAGGGAAACAATCAGAGAGGGACTCAGCTCTGGCTGTTAGCAGCTAAATGTCTCACAGTTGGAAGAAAATGCCTTGTGCTTACGGGGAAGGTGTGTCTATGTTGTACACTGCAGCATCCTAATGTATAAAAGAGATAGCAAATGATGGGCTCACGTTGGTGGCATGAAGGAGGTGAAGAGATCTCTGCATCTCTTCCTGTTAGGCCTCTTGCTCTCAGATCCTTGATAGCCACTGGAGTAGTTGCAAGAAGACCCAGAAGTGCTCGACTTAAAATTTGACATGTTATTGTTGTTATTAGGTGCCATCAAGTCAGGTCCGACTCACAGCCACCCTAAGTAAAACAGAATGAAACCCTCCCCAGTACTGTCCCAGGCACACAATCCTTTTTATGTTTAAGCCCATTGTTACAGATACTGTGTCCATCTATCTAGTTGAGAGTCTTCCTTGTTTTTCCCTGACTTGCCACTCTCCCAAACCTGATGTCCTCCACCAGGGATTGGTCCCTCCTGACCATGTGTCCAAAATACGTAAGATGCAGTCTAGCCATCCTTGTTTCCAAGAAGCATTCTGGTTGCGCTTCTTCTAGGACCAATCTGCTGGGTTTTGGCAGTCCACAGTATATTGTTTGGGGATTGTCTCAGGAGTGGGCTGTGACATCCTTCTCCCATTTTTGCAGTGCTGGGGATAGAACTCAGGGCCTCAGAGAGCACAGAGCAGCACTCTACCAAATGAGCTAGACACCAACCCAAAACTGCACATAAAAAAACAAAATCCAAGGCCTTGTAGATCCAAGGGCTATACATATCATGTATAAAACACCTCATCTACAATTCTGCCTTTTCCTATTTAGACATTTACTTCAGTCTCAATAAGCATTAGTTTTCTAGTATAAAATTCGAAAATAACAATAGTATTTGTCTCACAGCAATTCCTGATGATTAAATAAGATACAGTATTTCATGGGGCCTGGTACATAGTAAGCATTTGCTAAATGATTTAAATCTTAGTGTTACTGAGAAAGCTCTTGAGTTACAAGAGTGATTTCCCATCTTTTTCCAAGTTAGTCATCAATAAACTATTTCTGGGAGGTAATCTTTCCAAATCTCAAGTATCTGAAGGAAATTTTTTGGAAGCCAAGGTCTCAGATTCTCCTCTACACAATCAAACCACAAATATCTTGAAAAGAGTGAACAGGAAACAACTATAAATTAACAGTTGCAGAGAAAAGATTAGTTCCTTGGATGAGCATGACTATGTTCTTCAACTCTTCAAGAACACCAGAGAAGTAAGAAGACAGATAATTCCAATCTGCCAGATAAAGACACATAGGAGCCAGGCACAGTGGCTCATGCCTATAATACCAGTGACTTGGGAGGCAGAGACAGGAGGATGACAAGTTTGAGACCAGAGGCAGTCTACGTAATTTAGTGAGATCCAGTCTCAAAACAAAAAAACAAAAAAATGGGCTGGAGGTACAGCTCAGTGGTAGAACACTTGCAAAAGTATGTGCAAGACTCTGGGTTCAACCCCCAAGTACCACAAAAATAAATAAATAAATAAATAAATAAATAAATAAATAACCCATAGGAATGCTTACCAGATCTACAAGTTCAGAGACGTTGTCTGAGCTCTCTGAATGTAAAATTTCTGAAATGACACTAATACCTTCCTGGAAAATCTAATTTGAAAAGCTTGTGATAGAGCCAAGCAAACTCTCTGGGGAGGTAGTTACACAAGTTATACAAGGTACTTATACAAGTCATACAAGGACTTTAAATTCCAAATAACACCTTCCTTTTCTTCTTTGTTTAGTTTTCAAGAGGCTTGGTCTTAGGTCAAGTACTTAACAGTTCTTCCCTCTGGGTTGTGTGGAATTATACCCCTAGTGGTTCAAAATCAAACAACTTTGTGATAAAGAGGAGAGGAGAGGTCTCTCAATTCAACAATAAGGATATAAATATTGTATACATCATATGCGCATAGACATATTATATTATATTAACCATACTTGAAATAATGTACCATATCCTTGGTTTTGCCACATCAGCTTCCTTGGACCCTAACTTCGTGCACTGTTATACTGTGAAACTACTATTCGTGAAATATTTAAGGCCATGGTTTATAGAATCAGATAATCTACAATCAGAGCCCAGCTCTGCCACTTCACTAGCTATGTGTTGAATTATTTAAGATTCCTAAGCCTCAGTGACCGTATTTGCACAATGAACATGAATAGGAGCATCCAATTCATAAGATTCTGTGAAGTATAAATGGCAAAATATATAGAGAGTCCTTAGTGCAATGTCTGGCATTAGATAACTCCTATCAATCTAAGCACCTGCAGCCATAGCCCTGTAGCAATCAGATCTTGGAAGCTAAGCAGGGTTGGGCCTGGTTAGTCCTTGGATGGGAGACTGCCTGGAAACACCAGGTGCTGTAAGCTTGGGAGAAGGACCCACCAACCCAAAACACAATCAGCTATGGAAAACCCTATGCACAGCAGAGAAGCACTGACGGTAGTGTTTCACCTGTTGTACATAGAGTCACTATGAGTTGGACACTCACATGAGTTGGACACCTAACAACAACAATAACATCAATATGAGCAGATCTTCGGGCTTAGCTCAGTTGGTAGAGTGCTGCTCTGTGCTCTCTGAGGTCCTGAGTTCAATCCCTAATACCACAAAAATGAGAGAAGGATGTGGCAATCCACTCCCGAAGCAATCTCTAAAAACAGTCAGCCATTGAAAACCCTATGAATAGCAGGGAAGCACTGACATAGTGCCAGGCATGGCAGTGTTGGGAAGCATTTTGTCCTGTTGTACATAGGATTGCTATGAGTCAGACCCGACTCCACACCACCTAACAACATCAATATAAACAGCCATCATTTTCTGACCACTGTATTAGTTTGTTAGGGCTGACATGAATCCACAGACTGTGTGGACTGAACAGCAGAAATCTATTTTCTCACTGCACCGAGAGCTAAGAGTCTACGATCAAGATATCAGCAAAGGTGGTTTCTCTTAAGACCACTCTCATGCGTCCTTGGCTTGCAGGTGGCCACCTCATTGTGCCTTCGGATGGTCCCTGTGTGCACATCCTGGGGTGTCTTCTTCTTCTTATAAGGGCACAAGTCATCCTGAGTGAGGGGCCCACACAGACTTATTTTAACTTAATTACCTCTATAAAGACATTATCTTCAATAGGGTTAGATAGAGGAGCTGGGAGTTGGGATATCAACATATGAATTTTATGGAGGACAGAATTCAGCCCATAATAACCACTTACTATTTGTTATCTACTATGTGTCGGGCACAATGCCAGAACCACTTTCCTCTGGACTTACCCCACATGCGTTCTTAGCTTTACCTCATAAATCTTTTCACTCTTTCACTCAGCTCCTTTATCAGCTTACTTACCCTTGCTTTCCTTTTTTCAAAATAGAAATAGCCTTTTTTCCCAAACATTTTATATACATAATGTATATTCATTATAAAATACTCAGATGATACAGAAATGTATAATGATAAAAAGAAATCTACCTATTATCCCACTGCAAAGAAATAACTGTTTTGAAATTTATATGTGGCCAGATATTTTTACATTTTTTTCTTTTTCTGTTCACACATACACAAAACTTGTTATTTCCCAAAGCTAGAATTGTACTCTGCTCTGCTCATATTTCTTCACTTAAAATATTTTAGACGTATTTTTATGTCAAAAAGCATAAATCTATATCACAACTTTAATAATACATAGTATTTCACGGTAACTGTTTCCTACCACTAACTTGTTGACAAGCTTTTACTATTATAAAAAAACTGTTCAGTGAACTTCCTTGTTAAAAAGTATCTGTGCTCCAGATTTGATACGCATTTCCAGATTGCCCTCTAAAAAGATGTTCCAATTATACTCTTTCTAAGTACAAACTGGTTAATATAATTGCCAGGAAACACGCTGATTTTGCATCAACCCTCTTCTACCCCCTGCTTCTCCCAACCATAATCATCCTTTGAGAAGCCATATCATATTAATTGAACCAATATAACATGGTCCTTTCCCCTCAGAGTGACAAGGCTAAAACAGATGATACAATTTGCAAGTAACACATGGAAACATATATTCAAGTGCTAAACTGCGTGTTGTACAGATGCTAAGCACCCTGGGAGGCTCGACGTCTTTCTTTCTGATTTTAGTCCTCAAGCAGGGTTGAAGTGAAACACACCCATGAGTTATAATGCATTCAATGTATTTTTCCAAAGAAATATTTATTCTTGTGGTTCAACTTGAGAGAAACTGGGGCCAAAGTAGCCCCATCACTTACTCTATTTCTCTGCCTTCATCTACTACCATACTTAGCCCCTAAACTCCAGCCACAGTGGAATTCTTTGTTTCTCTAGTGCTGGGGTTCATGCTTGACCGAAAGCCTTTCTGCTCATTGCTCCCTCTGCCTCAAATGCTCTTCCCCGAGGCCACCCTCCAATGGCTTCTCCTCAATGTCATTCAGGTCTCAATGGCGTTCTTCATCTCTCTCATTCTCAGAAAAGTCTTCATTGATGGCCCAATTAAAGGCATCTTTACCCAACTTCTTTTTTTTTTCTTTCTCTTCTGGAGATTAAATCTGGAGTCTTGCACATACTTTCAAGCACTCTTCCACTGAGATGCACCCCTAGCCCCTTCTAAAAATATTTTTATATTGAGACAGGGTCTCACTAAGATACACAGGCTGCCTCTGCTCTCGAACTTGGGATCCTCCTGACTCTGCCTTCTGAGTCACTGGAATTACAGGCTGCCACCCCTCTGTTTGGCTTCACCCCACCCTTTCAACCTATTGCAGCTCTCTTTGTCATCTTAGTACACACTATGGTGAGAATTACCTGGTTGATTTTGTACTTTTTTCATATTGGCCTATATACACTAGAATATAATGTCTATGTGGGCTGTGGGGAGAAAGAGTTGGCAGCCAACACCAAAGAACAATCCTAAAACAATCAGCATTGCCAATCCTATGAGTAGCAGAGAAGTACTGACCTGGTGCTGGGCATTGCACAGTGTCAACGAGCGTTTTGTTCTGTTGTACATAGGGTCAATATGAGTCTGACCCACCTCCACAGTACTTAATAATAACAACAACAGCATAAGATCTACGGAGATGGGAATCTTGGGTGTTTCCTTCTTCACTACACAGAGTATAGTAGTCCTATGGGGACCATGCTTCTTAGACTTTAAGGTGACTTTAGTTCACATTTAAACCTAAGGTGCATTTTATATTTAGTGTTATTTGGACAGCACTGGAGGTGTGGTGGACATTGCCTGTACATACACAAACTTGGTCATAGCTGCTTATATTGTCAGCTCCTCAATGGAATTTATATAGTGTTAAAAGTACATAGATAATGTCATATAAAATATTTGAAAATATCATGTCATGATTCGGCATTGAATTGAAAGGTTGGACACAGAAAGGCATAGAAACATAGCACCAGAAACAAAAAATAAGTTTGACATTAGTTGGACAAATAAATTGTAGTGAGAGAAATGACATTTCCATATTTTCTTGCAAAACAAAGAGAAATGCACTATCAAGCCTATGAAATAAAAAGGTGCCTGATTTTAAAAAAGAATGAAATAATGTCATTTGCAGCAAAATGGATGGAACTGGAGAATATCATCTTAAGTGAACGAACACAAGCTCAAAAAGAAAAATGCCCTTATATGTTCTCTCATATGTGGGAGCTGAATCTTACTTAAAGGAAGAACAGAACTATATATACATAGATATATAAAAATGGACAATCAAACTTAGCTAAGAATGGAAAATATAAGCAAAGTAAAAAGAAAGAGGGAGGGAACTAGCAAAGGAAAGCCAAAGTTGTAGAAGGCAGGAAGGGGAGGGGAAATAATGTATAAGAGATAAAGGGGAGCTGGTGTGGTGGCACACCCCTGTAATCCCAGCAGCTCAGGAGGCAGAGGCAGGAGGATCACAAGTTTGAGACCAGAGGCAGTATGCATAACTTAGTGAGACCCTGTCTCAAAAAGTTAAAAATGGGCTGGGGGTACAGCTCAGTGGTCCAGCACTTGCAAAGCATGCAAGCAGGAGGCCTTGGGTTCAACCCCCAGTACCACAAAAAAAAAGGAGAGATAAAGGGGGAGAGGATTTTCTCAATATAAATGATGTAACTTTATGAGTACATGAGAAAACTAGGGGAATGTAACCCATAATGAGTTTTACTACATACTAATCAAAAGGTTCCATAAACTTTGTAAATTGATAAAAATGTAACCAAAAGCCATGTAATAGTCACACAATGGAAATAGAAAACATTGTATTATTCTGTACTCCACCAACATTTATCAATAAAGGGGAAAAAAGATATAAAAAAAAGAAAAGGTGCTGAGTAAATTATGTAAACAGCAGTGTTATCGTTTATTACTAAGATACATGCAAAAGCTTTGTTCATTATATGCCAAACCAAAGATTTTTCAAACCCTAAACATTAATGCACCAAAAACAGAACTGAACAGTACAAGAAGAAAAAATAGAACTCAAGTAAAAGTAGACAAGTCACAACTATAATTAGATGCAATTGATAGAAAAAGTAAACAATTAGTAAGAATGAAAGACTTGAAAATCACAGACAACTTGATCTGATATTTTTAGAATCCTCCTCCTAACAATAGCAAAAGAAACATTCTTTTCAAGTGCATATGGAACATTTACAAAGATAGGTCATATTCTGGGCAATAAAATAATTCTCAATAAAGGTAAAAGAGATTTTAGGTCAAAGTGTTTTCTCTAAACACAATGAAACCAGTAACAGAAATACCCCTAGAAAAATCCCAAATACTTTTAATTGAAATAACATCATTCTGAATAACCCATAGGCTAAAAAAGAAACTGGGGCTGGGATTTGGCTCAGTGGGTAAAGCACTGCGCTGCAGTCTCTGAGGTCCCGAGTTCAATTCCCAGCACCGCAAAAATGGGAGAAGGGTCTGGCAATCCACTCCCAAGGCAATCCCGAAACAGTCAGCCATTGAAAACCCTATGAGTCGGATACCGACTCGAGAGCACCTAACAACAACAAAAAAGAAACTAACAAAAGATAGAATGGTTCCATTTAAATGAAAACACAGCACATTAATATTTCAGAGATGTTTCTAAAACAGTAATTGGCACAAGATTTATAACACTAAACATTTCTATTTTTTAAAAAAGGAGGAGAAAAAGGAGGAAGCCACAAATCAATGATCTCAGCACCCATCTTGAGAAATGAGAAGAATAAATTAAATCCAAAATTAGTAGAAGAAAAGAAATAATAAAGATGAAAGTAGATGTCAGTGAAACAGAAAAAAAAAAGAAAAAGAAAATCAATAAAACCAAAATCTGATTCTTTGGGGAAACCAAAAATATTGAAAAATCTACAGCCAGACTTTTCAAAGAGACGCAGAGAGAAAACAAACTACCAAAATTAAAGGTGAGAAATAAGAAATCATTATAGATTCTACAGAGGTCAGGGTTTAGTCCAGTTGGTAGAGTACTTGCTCTGCGCTCTCTGAGGCACTGGGTTGGATCCCAACCCAGTGAGACAAGGACGTAGCAATCTATTCTCAAAGTAATCTTGAAACAATCAGCCACTGAAAACCCTATGAGGGTTGCTATGAGTTGGACTTCACTCAACAGCACCTAACAACAGCAACATAGATTCTACACAAAAGGGAATTTTATATCCAAGTTCATACCAATATATACAACAACTAAGAAGAAGTGGACAGATTCTTTGAAAGGCACAAACTACCAAAGAACAAATAGATAACTTGAATACTCCTATATCTATTAAATAAATTCTACTTGAAGTTGCAAGCCTTCACACACACAAAAAAAAATCCAAGATCACATAACTTTACTGGTAAAGTCTGTCAAATATCTAAACAAAGAATAATAACAATTCTACACAAACTCTTACAGAAATTTGAAAATGGCAAATACTTTCTAGCACATTTATGAAAATAGCATAGTTATCTTTGACATGAAATTCAAAATTATTATAAGAAAAAATATAGCTCAACAATTCTCATGACAATGACAGTGAAATTTCTTTTCTTTATTAAGTATTGGAAACTAAAGATCAGGTACATAGATTAGCAAAAAAATTTTTTAAAGTAAAAATCTCAGAAGAGATAAATTAAAATTATGTAACATATAAGTATGTTTAATTGATGTTACTGAAAGTAAAAAAACATGAAATGATATATGAAGGTACCCTGATTTGTTTGTGTACTTTTTCAGATATTTAAGAAAACATGTGATCCCATAAAATTTTTGTTAAATATATAACTAAAAAACCATTAACATCATCATACATAATCCATATCTCAAAGACAACTGCTATTTGTTTAAAAGCAAAACAAGATCTATAATCCCAGTAACTTGGGAGGCCAAGGCAGGAGGATCATGAGTTCAAGGCCAGAGGCAGCCACTGCAACTTAGTGAGATCTTGTCTCAAAATGAAAAGAAAGATTGGGGTGAGCCGCAGTGGTGAAGCATTTGCCTAGCATGCACAAGGCCTTAGGTCAACCCACCTCCAGTACTGCAAAAAGAAAAAATAAAAACCCAAAAGACAAACATGAAAATACATTTAGGATAGATACTCAGAATCATAATCATTACAGTTTTCTATTCTGAATTTTTTTCTTTTAATAGTGAATCAAAATATTTCCTCAATCACAAGAGAAACTGTAATAAATTTGCTGTTTGACTGATTTAAGGTAGTTTAGTAAACCCTCTCTGTGGGCTATTTTCTTTAACTCTTTTAAAGCTTTGACTGCTATTAATAAATAATATGAATTACAAAATTACAAATGTAAACTTAATTCCACATTCTATGTGCTCCTCATCATTCAGTAGACTAGAGAAAGGTCCCAGTATTTTCTCTGCAACCTGAAGTCTATGGGGGTTTAGTGTAAATAGTTCTAGGTCAGCATCTCAACAACTTTTTTTTATAAAACACAAAATAGAATATGTCCAAATGCTATATTTTTCAGGACTATTAAGTTCCAATGTTATTAAGCTCAAACTTGAACTGGCCCTGTAGGGTGTCTTGCAAGAAACACACTCATAAATTCTCTGTGAATTCAGTCACATTCACTTAGACAGTCTGCGTGCTTCTTAAATGTTCCCAAGAGGCTTGTTTCTACTTTGGACTTCTTACTAACATACGTACACACATTTATAAGTTTTATGAGTACACAATGGTACTCATAAAATATACATTATAAGTATACAAAGATATTTTAAAAATATAAGCCAAGGATGAAATAAGCCATATATTTAAGTAATTATTTTATCCATTGATAGAACAACTTACCTTATTATCATTACTAAAAATACATCACTATGATTTAAAAGTCTGGCTTTTAGACCAGCTTATCTCAAGAGTAGGTTTTAGTGACCAACATAACTAAACAAGCTACCTGCCAAAACACAGAGATCTTTAAATGATGCACAAGGAGAGCAGCATGATTATTTTGCTAAGTCTTGATAGTCATTTACCAATTGCACAGGGTTTACTTGGTGCTGTATATGGGTCATTTTCAAATATTCTGCTAAGGGTGGTGATTTCATACAAGGTTTCATTAGTACTTCAAGGCAAAATAAACAGAATGCAGTATATTAATAATGGTTATGTCTTCAACCCACATACCAAAGTTTCCTCCTTCTTCTTCTCCTTCTCCTTCTCCTTCTCCTGTAAGATGATAGTTTCCTTTACCAAATTTCTATCATCTTGTTATTGTTATTGTTAGGTGCCATCAAGTTGGTATCTGACTCATAGCAACCCTACATACAACAGGCAAAACAATATTGTTACTGCTTCTCTGCTATTCATAGGGTTTTCAATGGCAGATTGTTTTTTGGGAGTGGGTTGCCAGGTCATTCTCCCTACCAAGTACTAAATAAGTATTAATATTGATGACTGAAACTGTAGATTAGTCTATTTATCCTTGCAGTTTTGTCACCTTTTTGGGTTGTATATTTTGAAGATCTGTTGTTAGGCACATGAATATTTAGGAATTACAGCCATAAAGAAAAATGAAATCATGTCGTGTTTAGGAAAAGGAGAACTGAAAATCATCGGGTTAACAGAAATAAGGTAGACTCAGAGAGACAAGTATGTTGCATGTTTTCTCTCATATGTCGAATCCCAAAAAAACCATGAAAGTAGAAGGGGAACTTTTAGGACAGAAGAAGGGGATTTGGGGAAGGGACATAAGAGAAGAGGTGAATATGATAAAAGTATTTTTTATACATGTATGATGGCACCTAACAAACATACATGCATGAAAATGTGACAAAGAATTTACATTATACCTTCTTGATAAATTGAAATGATCACTTTCTCTGTTAAGAGTCTTCCCTCCAAAATGTGCTTCATCTGAATTTTAACATAATCATTCCAAATTTCTTTATGACTGTTGTTGTTGTTGGGTGCCATCAAGTTGGTATCTGATTCATAGCGACCCCTAGGTATGACAGACGAAACACTATTGTCGTGCTTCTGTGCTATTCATAGGGTTTTCAATGACTGATTGTTTTTTGGGAGTGGGTTGCAGGTCCTTCTCCCAAGTCTACAGCACCTGGTGTTCCCAGGAGGTCTCCCACCCAAGTGCCAACCAGGTCCCACGCTGCTTAGCTTCAGAGATCTGACGGGATTAGATGACACAGTGCTACAGTTGCAGCATCTTTATGATGAGCATATTTTTCTCTAACTTTTTACCTTTAACCCATACATTTCTTTATTTTAAAGTGCATTGCTTATAGACAACACATTTTCTTCTTTGTTATCTAATCTAAAAATCTGTTTTACTTGAGATATTTATTTACATGTAATGTGATTATTGTTATGTTTTAGTCTTACAATTTTCTATTAGTCTTATCTTTTATCTTCCTCTTTTCTTGCCTTATTTCCAGTACAGTAAATATTTTTATAAATCCATATAGTCTCCTTTGTTTGTTTATTGGCTATAATTATTTGTCTTTTCATTTTGGTGGTTTGGTGGTTGCTTTAGAGTTTATGGCATTCATTTTTAGTTTATCACAGTCTTCCTTCAAGTGATGTGGTACTGCTTCCTACACAGTGTAATAGCCTTATAACAGTATACTTTCATTTTTCTGCTTCTCCCCTTGCATTAATATTGCCATCATTTTCTACTTTTATATATTATACACCCTAAATAATTGCTATTTTGTTTAAACAGTCAATGACTGTTTAAAGATATTTTAAGATACAATTAAAATGACATTTATCTATGTAGTTACTAACATTAGTTTTCATTTCTTGGTCAAGGTCCATATCTCCATCTGGTTTCATTTTCCTTCAGCCTAAAGGAATTCCTTTAACATTTCTATAGTGAAGATCTATTAGTGATCAGTTCTTACAACTTTTCAATATCTGAAAAAGCCTATTAGTCTCCATTTTTGTAAAATGTTTTTACTGGGCATAAAATTCTACCTCAATGGGCTTTTTTCTTCATTTTAGAGTGTATCAATTGTACAAACTAGTGGATTTCCTTATGAATTTTTAATATACTCATATAATATACTTTGATCATATTCACCCCCTCTGTTATTCTTTTTCATCCCCCACACTTCTCCCCCTTTTCTCCTTCTACATCCTTAATAGTAGGTTGACAATTTTTTTAAAGCATTTTAAAGACATTGCTCCACTTTTCTCACTTTCACTACTTCACATGAGGCATCTCCTGTCTTTCTATCTTCATTCCTCTGGCTACTTTGAGATTTTCTCTATATTATTGGATTTGATCAATAAAATGTAATATTTATAATATAGTATTCTTGATAGCTCTTATGCCTGAAGTTCCTCTAGATTTTTGGATGTGTGAGGTTATATTTTTTCAACAAATGTGGAAAATATTTTTTATTTGTTCTAGTAAGCTTCCCTTTCCCCTTTTAGGGCTTCCACTTTCACAAATACGTGGTCACTTGAAGTTCCTATAGCCCAATGATGTTCTGTTCATTTGTCATTCTCTTTTGTCTATTTTTTCCTACTATTGTGTTTTCATGGCTAGAGTTTAGCTCAGTTGGTAGAGTGCTGCTCGGCACTTTCTGAGGATCTGAGTTCTATCTCCAGCACTGCAAAAATGGGAGAAGAATGTGGCAGTCCACTCCCAAAATAATCCCAAAACAACCAGCTACTGAAAACCCTACGATGGTTACTATGAGTCAGACATCACCCAACAGCCTCTAACAAGAACAACATATTTTCATGTTTACCAGTCTTTTCTTCTAGAACACCTAATCTGTTATTACCAGTGTGTTTTTAATCTCAGTCATTATGGATTTTACACCCCCAGAAGTTCAATGTGGGTCTGTTTTATATCTTCTATGTGTCTAATTAACTTTTAGAACATATAGAATAAGATACAATTATAATAACTGTTTTAATATACTTGTCTGATCATTCTAATATCTCAATGCTTAGTTGGTTTTGTTTCATTGACTCTATCATTACAAATAGTATTTTCCTGATTATTTGCTTGCCTCAACAGTTTTTATTTAACACCAGACACTGAGAATTAACTTTTTTGGGCACTGGCTATGTATGTATAACTCTCAAATATTTTTGGCTTTTGTTCTTGAATGGAGTTATGTTACTTGGCATAATTTAAGCTTCTTGGATCTTGCTATCCTTATTTATTAAATGGAATTAAAACAATGCTCAGTCCAGAGATAATTATTTCCCACAACTGAATCAACACCTTTGTATGTACTATACCAAATACACCATGCATCATATGCTTTTCTAATTTGATTGGTGGAAACAAATAGTATTGCCAATGCTATTTGACCATTGAAAGCTGTTACCTCTAGTTTTGTTTTCCTTTTATGCTAATATCAGACCATTTCCTCACATGCATACAACTGTCAATACTCAGCTGAACACTTAGGCAGGACTCTGCAGATCTTTCAAGTTCTTCCTTAGTCCAGCTGTCTCTCCTCTACTGCCCAATTGTGTGCTCCCTGGTTGTTTTGATTTCCCTGTACTCTCAGCTTCATTTCTTCAACTATGGCCTCCATCTTGGTTTTCCCTCTGCTGCTCAAAACTTGGTGGCCCATTTCATTTGTTTTCCATCTCTCCATAATCATTGTCCTTCATTGAATAATGCTCAATATCTTGATTTCATCTTTTCTTATATTCTGTCTGGGTTTTTGGTTATTTCAGATCATAGGGTAAATCTGGTCCATCTTGACTGGATGTAGCCATCTTCTCCCTCTCTCTTAACTGGTTGTGATGAATCATTTTTAATCATCACCTTGGCAAGGAATACCAAAACAGCTGGTAAAACATTGTTTCTGAGTATGCCTGTAGTGTTGTTTCCAGAAGATGTTGGCACTTAAATCAGTGGACTAAGTAAGGAAGATCCTCACCCTCATCCAATGGAGCAGGAACCATCCAATTGGCTGAGGGCCTGGATAGGACAAGACAGCCAACAAAGGCAAACTCACTCTCTCTCTTCTCTGGAATGGAGATTCTCATCTTCCCCTGCCTTTGGACTTCAGAACCCGAGTTCTCCAGCCTTCAAACTCTGGATCTTGGATCAAAGCCCTCTTCCATCCCCAGTTCTTATGCCTTCAGATAAATTGAGCCTTCAGATAATTTGAGCTTCCCTGTTTCTCTAGCTTGCAGATCATATATGTTGGGCCTTTTTAGCCTCCATAATCATGTGAGTCAATTCTCCTAATAAAACACTTCTCCTCTCTCTCTCTCTCTCTCTCTCTCTCTCTCTCTCTATATATATATATATATATATATATATATATATATATATATATATATATCCCATGTTTCTCTAGAAAATCTTGAGTAATACAATTATTGTATGATTGTTTTTATAATAGTCAAAAATGCACAGAAAGCATTATAAACTGGGCAATGCTTTTCATTTGGAACATTTAAAAAAATGACTGACTATAAGAAGGAAACATTTGTTTGAGAGAGTTAATAAGTGAAGGATAGAGGAACTCTCTCCAACAAAAGAGAGAATTCCTACAAAAGACCCATGACAAGAAGAAATGTGGAACATCAGAGCCTAGAGCAAACTATGAGGCAGTATTGGGCCAGGCAAATGGCAAAGATCTGATCGAAGTTTGAAATACCTGGTAAGGATTTTAGACTTTATTTCACTAGCAAGCACAAACCAATAAGTGATTTTTGGCAGAGAATAATCTGATTTGTGTTTCATAAAGACTGGTGTTGGATGTGGTTGTTGTTGTTGTTAGGTGCCGTCAAGTCGAGTCCGACTCATAGCGACCCTATGTACAGCAGATCGAAACACTTGCCGATTCTGTGCCAGGCAAACAATCTTATTTATGTATAAGCCCATTTTTGCAGACACTGTGTCAATCCATCTGGTGGAGGGTTTTCCTCTTTTGCATTCACCTGCCACTCTTCCAAACATGATGTCTTTCTCCAGGGATTGTTCTCTCCTGACTACATGTCTGAAATATGTAAGGTGCAGTCTAGCCATTCTTGCTTCCAAGGAGCACTCTGGTTGCACTTCTTCTAGGACAGATTTGTTGGTTCTTTTGGCAGTCCATGGTATATACAATTGACGTCTCCAGCACTGCAATTCAAAAGCATCAATTCTTTGTCTGTCTCTCTTGTTCAATGTCCAGCTTTCACAACCATATGATGCCACTGAAAATACCATGGCATGAGTCAGATGCACCTTTGTCTTCAATGTGACATCTTTGCTTTTCAATACTCTAAAGAGATCTTTTGCCACAGCTTTTCCTAGAGCAATGTGTCTTTTGATTTCTTGACTGCTGCTTCCAAGGGTGTTGATTATAGAGCCAAGCAAAGCAAACTCTTGGACAACCTCAATCTTTTCTCCATTTATTGTGAAGTTGCGTGCTGACCCAGTCGCAAAAAAACAAGGATTTTTGTTTTGTTGATGTTTAGTTGCAACCCATATTGAAGGCTATGATCTTTGATCTTCATCAGTAAATGTTTTAAATCCTCTTCACTTTCAGCAAGCAGAGTTGTGTCATCTGTATAATGCAGGTTGTTAATGAGTCTTCCTCCAATCCTGATGCCGCACTCTTCCTCATAAAGTCCAGCTTCTCAGATTATTTGCTCAGCGTATAAATTGAAGAGATAGGGTGAAAGTATACAGCCCTGACGCACACCTTTCTCAGCTTTAAACCACTCAGTGTTTCCCTGTTCTATTCGAACAACTGCCTCCTGGTTCATGTACAGATTTCTCATGAGCACAATTAGGTGTTCTGGTATTCCCATTTTCCAAAGTGTTATCCATAATTTGTTATTATTGGTTGTGATAGTGATGATATTCTTATTGTTCCTCCTTCCAGAATATCAAAAGAAAAGAGAAGAAGCTGGATGGAAAATCTAGTTGTCCTAAACCCAAATTAGTATGTTGAAAGAAATCTCAAACAAATACAAGGACGGATAAGAAAAGAATGTACCAATTTTCACCACACAGAACACACAGAATTGGCGTGTGTAGTAACAAGTACATAATGTACAACAGATAGTTTCAATTCCTGCCTCGGCCACTTATTTGTTGTAAGACTTTGGATAAGTTAATTCTCTCTACTTTGTAGATGAGCAGTCTGAAACTCAAAGAGATTAACCATGGCTTATTTGCATGATTTTAGTGAGATATGTGAATCTCTCAGTCTAATTTTAGCCTCATAGTAAGTGCACAATATACGTGAGTTCTTAGAGGTAGTGGTATTATATAGCTAAAGTCAACCCAGACAGACTTATATTCAAGGTCACACAGCACATTCACATAAAACTGCTTTTAAGAAATTACTTATTTAACTCACACAGATTATTTATCATAAGGATTATATCAATTTACACTCCCACAAGAAAAATACCAACTCCACCTGCTGACATCAACATTAAAAATTGTCATTTAAAAATATTTTATGAAGCAATATTTTAAGTGATTATGTTCTATTTCCAGATTTCCTAGCAAAAAGATTTATTTCACACAAACATGTTAAAATCTGTGGTCCTATATGACTATAAAGTAACAGATTGAAGGTTATGCTGCAAGGCAGAATGCAGACTATAATATTGTGAGGTCAAAATAATTTGTTGTCACATTTTTACTTTATTCTTTGACCTGAGTTAATGAAGAATACATTGTTACTGAAAATAATCTGTATTTGAAACTTTAAATGGGGAACATGGACATTATACCTATATGAGATCCCTAAAGAGCATATGCATATTCAATGCCTAAGCACATCATAGTTTACCCCACAAATATGCTGATTATCATGGAACTGACCTTTAATGGAAGACTTAGGGGAGCAGCAATTCTAGGTGGTGATCTGCCCCACCCCCTTTGACTCTATCTCAACTCTATATAGTATGTAAATTTCTTTGAAGATATTTCAAAAAATAAATACTATGAAAAAATATTCAGAATTAAAATTATTGTCTTTTCTTATTAAAATCCCAGATGTAACTTTCAGGGAGAGAACTTTTTGAATGCAGTTATAATTGGATTTTTTAAGTATCTTAATTATTTATATTTCTTACACTTGAACAAATATTAGAAGGATGAACACAGAGATACAGTAGGCTACACCTATAATCCCAGCACTCAAGAGGCTGAGGCAGGAGGACTGTAAATTTAAGGCCATTTTAGGCTACATAGTGAGTTCAAGTCTGACCTGGGCTACACAGTGAAACTCTGTCTCAAAATAAAATAAACTAAATTAAATTAAATTAAATGGAAGAAGAGAAAAGAAAAGAATGTATAAGGCTGAAAGAGAGGTAAAGAGATCCCTTTACCTCAGTATAAAGATCAAATTCCACAAAGATGAACAGGGCCAGATAGTGGACCATGTTTTCATTTCAATTCATTTTTTTACTGCCTCTTTAATCAAATAACATACAGCCCAAAACTTACCCGGTTTATAATCAACAACTCAGTCTGTAATATCATCACAGTTTTCTCTCTGTAAATGTTGCCTGGGTACTTGAAAAATCATCTTAAAATATATTTTTCGAGTGTCAGGCATAATTGGTATAACATGAATTAGTCTAGTATTCAGACTGATCATGTTTATTTTGATCTTCTTCAGACACTCACACACTCTCATGTGTAACATGGCAAAATGGAAATAGTGCTGATTAGAGATGTAAGAGATCTGGCTTCAAGGATGACCCTGACCCCTGAAGTTTTCTTTTGGTTGGAAAAAGTGATGTCACCTCTGACTCAGGATTAAGTAAAATGGAGCTATTATTTAGACTAGATACTCTTTGAGAATTGGGAGAAGGACTTGGCAACCCCCTCCCAAAAATCAATCTGCCATTGAAAACCCTATGAACAGCAGAGAAGCACTGACAATAGTGTTTCCCCTGTTGTACAGAGGGTCACTATGAGTCGGATACCGACTCAATGGCACCTAACAACAACAACAACAACTCTTTGAGAAAGTTTTCAGCTGGTGTTTTATGAATCTCTGGCCAAGATTGTGTTGATAATAAGATATATCCCTACCATGGGGGTAACATAGGTTTATGTAAAGGGAAATCTAATGTGTTTTTGTAAGCAGTGCATTGGAGGATACTCCGTGGTATATCAATGTGGATGTACCACAAGCTCAAATCTGAAGTGGGGAACTAATTCTTTTTCCTTCTAATGTTCCTTATTATCTCCAGTTTACAAATTTCAGTTCAAAGATTCCCCAAAATTCTGTGTAAAGTCCTTGCCTTGTTTTACTGTGTTTTTTATTTTCCTCTTTATCTTTAGTGTCTACTTTCTTTCCCCTTCCTCCCCATAGACCTGGCTGTTTATATAACCTTGTAAAAAAGATAATGTTATTTGATGTGCTTGTGGTTTTGGTTTACCTAAATGATACTGCCCTGTAGTTCTTTACTGCCTCTTAATTTACAATTTAAAACTGGGAATTTAAAAACTATCTAAAATCAGTATGGAGTTACCTCAAAAAGCTAAAAGTAGAACTGCCATATGACCCAGCTATCCCACTCCTGGGTACATTATATGAAGGAATGTGAGTCAATATACAATAGAGATTCCTGCTCATCCATGTTCATTGCAACATTATTCACAAAAGCCAGAATATGGAATCAATCTGGGTTTCCATCCACAGATGAGTGGATAAGGAAACTGTGGTACATATACACCATGGAGTTTTATTCAGTAATAAAGAAGGACAAAATTATGACATTCACTGGGAAATGGATAGAACTAGAAATCATCATTTTGAGCAAATTAAACCAGATACAGAAAGATAAACATTGCATGTTTTCTCTCAAATGTAGCTGTTAGATTTCAATACATATTCACTATTAAAACATATAGACCATGAAATCAGATAGGATTTAAATAGGGAAAAATAATTAACTAAAGGAGGAGGGGGCAAAAAGGCCACAGTGCTCCTTGGAAGCAAGGATGGCTAGACTGCATCTTACGTATTTTGGACACGTAGTCAGAAGGTACCAATCCCTGGAGAAGAACATCATGTTTGGGGGTGTGGCTGGTCAATGGAGAAAAGGAAAACTCTCCACTAGATGGATTGACACAGTGCCTGCAACAATTGGCTTAAACATAAATAAGATGGTGTGCCTGGCACAGGATCGGGGAGTGATTCCGATCTGCTATGCATAGGGTCTCTATGAGTTGGACCCAACTCGACAGCACCTAAAACAACAGTGGGAGAAAAACATATACCACATATGTTACCCTTATGGCAAAATTGGATGTACACATATAGATAAATATACTCACACAAAAAAAGACATACAAGTTAAAAGGAGACCATTGGTGGGAAGGCAGAGGATGGCGAAGGGGGTCATGAAAGGTTAATGGGGAAGTGAACATGAGCAATGTACAATGAAATGCATATATGCAAACGTCATAATGAGACCCATTAAGCTATACATTAAAAAAGGCAAGATAGGCAACACACCCCATCATATAGGCATTGGAAAAGATTTCCTTAATAGGACCCCAATTGCTCAAGAAATTGCAACATGAATAGATAAATGGGACCACATGAAATTAAAAAGCTTCTGCACAGCAAAAGAAACAATTAACAGAGTCAAGGAAACCCCCACGGAATGGGAAAAAATCTTCACATTTTATACATCTGACAAAGGTCTAATTACTAGAATTTATAAGGAACTCAAGAAAAAAAAAACCCAAAAACCAAACAACCCAATACACAAATGAGCAAAGGAACTGAGTAGACAGTTCTCAAATGAAGAGGTCCATAAAGCCATGAAACACATGAAAAAGTGCTCAACATCCCTAGCCATTAGGGAAATGCAAATCAAAACAACGCTGAGATTTCACCTTACACCAGTAAGAATGGCCAAGATCAATAAAACAAACAACAACAAATGCTGGCGAGGCTGCGGGGGAAAAGGGAACACTTTTACATTGTTGGTGGAGCTGTAAATTGGTGCAACTACTATGGAAATCAATATGAAGGTACCTCAAAAAACTAAAAATAGATCTACCATATGACCCAGCTATAACACTATTGGGAATTTCCCCAAAGGGAGATGGGTCATCATACCACAGAGACACCTGCATCTCCATGTTCAATGCAGCGCTTTTCACAATAGCAAACATATGGAATCAACCAAAGTGCCCTTCAACAGAAGAATGGATAAAAAAACTATGGTATAGATACACAATGGAATACTGTTCAGCAATCAAGAAAAATGAAACAGGGTCATTTGCAGCAAAATGGATGGAATTAGAGAAAAATATTTTAAGTGAACGAACACAAGCTCAGAAAGAGAAACAATACATGTTCTCACTCATATGAGAGAGCTGACTCAAAATTACAAGAAGGAAAAATCCTACTCAAAGGTCAGATCATAATAAAAGGGGGGGAGGGAAGATAAGAATGAGGTCAATATAAATGGACTAGAAATCGCATGTAATTGTTCTAACAAGATAAAAACAAAGACCACTACAGGAAAAGTTTCTATCTTAAACATAAATGGAACTCAAAGACATATAGAAAAATTTTGTTGTTGTTGTTGTTGTTAGGTGCCGTCAAGTCGGTATCCGACTCATAGCAACCCTCTGTACAACAGGGGAAACACTATTGTCAGTGCTTCTCTGCTGTTCATAGGGTTTTGAACGGCAGATTGATTTTTGGGAGGGGGTTGCCAGGTCCTTCTCCCAAGCCTACAGTATCTGGTGTTCCCAGACGGTCTCCCATCCAGGTACTAACCAGGCCCGACCCTGCTTAGCTTCGGAGATCTGACGGGATCGGATAACACAGGGCTACAGCTGCAGGCATATAGAAAAATACTACATAGTAAAAGATAGAGAAGACTTGGATGGGAAACTTAGATGGGAAGGGGGGAAGGGGGGAAACATAGGAGAGGGTAAGGGGTAAACTATATGAATAATGTTTATCAAATTGCATATATGAAAATTGTCACAATGAAAAGCATGTCAAAATGAATCACATTATGATGTACATTAAAAATTTCTAATAAAAAAATTACTAATAAAAAGTTTATATATACTATAAATCCTGATTTTTTTAGTTCATTATAAACAGTCATATATTTTAAAGCAAAATTATATTTTGTTACCACCAGAAAAGCAACCATATCTGCCAAAGTTTAGAATGCTTTTATGTGGAAAATAAAATAATAATATCTAAAATAACATGGTAGCAGTAAAAATTAAATACCTAAATAAAAAACAAAAAAATAAAATGAAGACAATCTACCCGAGTTTCACTGTAGTTATCTAGTTTGTAGATGGAGATATTTTACTTATTTTACCAGAAATGGACACATAGATTACCTCATATTGTTCACTACCACAAATATACTGTAACTCAATTAAAATAAAAAGTTCAGCACAAAAAAAGTAGAAGAATAAGAGGAGGTGTGATAATCTAGGACATATCTCTTTCACAGACCTCTGTGATATTTTTAATGGGGCATAAGTGAGAAATGCTAATCCATAGACTCTGTCATATTAAATTTTATTACAAATTTCCAAATTGTTCTCCAAATGATTTTGTACATCTCTACCCGAAGTGCAATAAGATTTGTGTTTGTACAAAACTTTATCAAAATGGAGTACTTTCTGACTTTGTATTGTATTTTTTCCAATGTGACAGATGAATCAGTATCTTACAGTTTTAGTGTGCCTTTGTGTTGTTATAGTAAGCTCAAGTACCTTTTCTTGTACTTGTTTCTCATTTGAATGAGAAGGGTAAGCAAGACCATGCTGGAAGATCAGTGGCATAACTCAACAAAGTTATGTCTTTTATGTTGGGCAATGTTCCAGAACACCTCTTCTCCTTGTGGTTGCTACCAGCACCTTCTATCTCATGACTCACCAGCCAGGCCAGTGGCCTGCAACATTATCTGCATGGAGGAGAAAAGATGGAGAAGGCCAATCAGTTCTTTTCTGCCTTCACATAAATGTGACACTTGTCACTCAGAGACCAATAGCCAGAATAAGTTACTTAACTCCAGGAAAGCCTAGAAAATATAGCAGACATAAATATTTGGGGAGCATCATCTGGCACCGTGACTTTCAATGACTCTGGATGCTTTCAGTTGTTGCAATATTTTTATGCTGTTATAATAAAGAAAAAAAACACATGTAAGCAATGATCAAAGAATCAACTTTGTATGTCACTGCCAAATTAATAAAGCCACTCCTCTGTTTATAAACCTTCCATTGGCTTCCCATTGCCTAATAGGCTAAACTTCTTGAGTTAGTTTTCTGTCCAGTAATAGCAGATAAAATTTAGGATGACTTTTCAATTCCATAAATTTTTTATTGGTTTTTATTTAATCTTTGCACAAATTGAAAGATAGTGGTGGTCCCTTAGGAATTGGCATAGAATTAAATGAAATTAATAAGATGCCTGACACTTATGTGGTGATTTGTAGAATTTCATTTTATAACCTTAAGCAACATTGAGCTCAGAAAAAAATAGAATGTAACACAAAAAGATGAATATATTATTCTTCTTTGTTCTCATCTTCCTATTTAATAGCTGCCCCCCCAAAAAAACAGCCTAAATTAGCTTCTGAATAAGATTTTATTGAATTCTCTTTTGAGAAAGTTGATTCATTGCCAAAACATCTCATGTACAATATGTAAGAAAAGATCACAAGTAAATGGACTTCATAATGACCACATTGATGAGTAATATGAAGGCATAGAAATAACCAAACCCAAAAAAATGTCAGAGTGGCCAGGCACCGTTACACACACCTATAATCCCAGTGATTTGAGAGAGGCCAAGACAGAAAGATTATGAGTTCAAGGCCAGAGGCTGCCTGCATAACTTAGTGGGATCTTGTCCCAAAACAAAAATAAAAATAAAAAAGGGGCTGAGGGTACAGCCCAGTGGCAGAGTACTTGCAAAATATGTGTGAGATCCTGGGTTCAATCCCATGTACTACCAAAAAAAAAAAAATGTTGGAGAGTGATTCTCACAAGAATAACTGAGCGGACTTGGGAGGTCCTTTGTAGCAGTCCCCATCTTTACTTTTGAACCCCAAGAGATGTCCCTGATTTGCTCAAGCAGAAAAAAAAACACTTTGAAACTACACTGTCCAATTATTTCAGTTGAGCACACAATACAAATAGCTCTTAGGGTGAGCTAAAGTATTTGAAAGTCTGTGGGTCTACCTAAAAAAAAGAAAAAAGAAAAAACTTACCTCGGCCAGATTTCATAAAATGTCATTTCAATTATTTTTGCACAATAGGATTGGAGAAACAACACTTCCTTGATTAAGTTGACACGTGGTAATTTGGGTAGAATTTAACTTCATTTGTCTTTGACTAGAACAAATTGTCTCTCTGCCCTTGTTTGTACAAAATACTGTTATTTTTGCTCCTTTCATTTGTGTAATCTGTAGCTTGGTTTCGTCTTAAATACTGGTAATTGGTACATTCAGGCAGGCTTTAACTACATCAAACTCACAACTAAGAAAGCAAAATCGTATGCAGAGGCGAGGCCAGGAGAGATTCAGTACAAACACAAAACTTGTTAAACAAAAGCCAAGGATAACTTTTTAAAAATTCTGAGAGAACATTGGACTAGCAGAGTTTCTGACTTTAGAAATAAAGAAAAACTGAACAGGAAACATTTCCAAAACAACTTGGTTTCATTTCTACTTTACATGAAGAATGTCTACTTACTCTCAATTTTTATGCCTGTAAGTTTAGATAAAGAGACTCTGCTAATTTGATCTCACCCTAATGGGGAAAGTTCACATGTGAAGTTATAAGTCCTTCTTAAAGAGTGTTGGCACCATTAAATGATGTTCCGAAATGGCAATTAGCCTTGAGAATATGTAAACACATACACTATTGTGAATTTAGATGTGAGTTTTATTCCCTTAATTATGCTACATTTAATTGAACCATGCTGGAGTAGGTTATAGAATCAGAGAAAAGCTTGAGTTTAAAAGTCACCTCAGAGGCTACTTCAACTCATAAAAGCTTTCCTTCCTGTCTGTAACACACTTTATCTTGATTCTGTTGACATAAATTAAATTTTATTCAAAGTCAATTTGGCCCTTGTGTGCAATATCTAGACAAATTATTTCCTATAGGGGCTCAGCACCAAGCTGAAAAAAGAAAAAAGAAAAGGGAATTTACTGAGCACCTACTATGGGTCAGTCATTCTTTCAGGCCTTTTATGTGTATTAACATTTATAATCCTCACAATTAAAATGTGTATTTATTTAATATTTTCATATTTGAATTTTTGCTTTCAAATTTTGCTTTTGGTAAAATGAAGGAGAAATCTTGGAAATATTTTATATTCAGAGGAACCTACAAATCATCTGTAATCTAGTCTACATATAATTACTAATAAGTTTATATCCATTTTCTAGGTGGATGTCTTAATATTTTATGCAATTGGAGTCACAAAGATTATACAGTTTTGTGCCCTTCAATTTTCACTGGAATTATATCAACATTTTTCCTATGTCATTACACATTTTTCATCCATGACTTTAAAGGACCATTATGTTCTATCATTTGTATGCACCCTAGTCTAACCTCTCTGGTATTTGGGGGGCATTTAATTTCCTGAGAGTCTTACTTTCTATGGAACCAGAATGCATCTACTATAGTAATACTGTGGCTAGTTCAAAGTTATTGTTAGAACTCAATTGAAATCTAAAGCTTGTCAAAAAAAAAATTGTTAGCAGAGGATAAAGAAGTGGGGTTAGCTTACAGAGATATTTAGAAGGAAGTGTGGATGGGATATACAGGCCTCAGTTCTGTTTTCTGTTCTATTATTCCAACCAAAACTTAAGAGGGTAAAGCTAAAAACATCTAGGTATTTGTGTCCTGGGCTCCAGGTCTTCCTGAGGCTTAAACTTGTGTGCACCTCAGTAAACGCACAATATAAATTTGTCTTTTGGGGGGAATTTTTTCTTAGATTATTTGCAATTTACAACCAAAAGAGCCTAATCCACACCCACTAAATGGTCAAAAGTATTTAATGTCTACAATAAGAATAATAACCAGTTATATTAGGCAGGGTTTTCAGAGATGTAAAACCAAAACAGAATAAATTAATATATGTATATGTATACAAAACATATATATAACATATATATGTAACATATATAAGTTGCATGTTATAAATACTACAAGTGATTATATATCATTATACAATTCTATTATAATTATTGTATATAGAGAAATTTTTTACCTGATTTGATCAGAAAGTACACTACTTGTTAAACTAATGGACTTCTGCTTTTTTAAGAAAAAAAGTAGAGAATTTACCAGGTGCAGTGACTCTAATCCCAGCAACTTGAGAGGCAAAGGCAAGAGGATCTCAAGTTTGAGGCCAGAGGCAGCCTGCATAACTTAGTGAAACCCTCTCTTAAAATAAAAAATTTAAAAATGAGCTGAGGGTGTAACCCAGTAGTAGAGCACTTGCAAAGTACATGTGATGCCCTGGGTTCAAGCCCTAAGTGCCACAACCACCACCACCACCACCACCACCACCACCACAACAACAACAACAACAACAACAAATGCAGAGAATTATATGACCTCTATTTATCTACAAGAGTGAAATTAGAAAAAATTAGTCCAGGAATCAACTTTAAGAATGAGCCACTGATAAACACAATATATTCTATGCAGAGAAATTTATTAATAAGAATTGGTTATAATTATAGAGGCTGTAAGGTTCCACAAAGTGCCATCTACAATCAGTGTACTGAGTCTACCAGTTCAAAGCTAATCTCATCCAGGTAAAACCCTCACAGACACACACGGAGATGATATTTAACCATATATCTGGGCATGCCACGGTCCATTCAATTTCAAACTTAAAATCTAACCCTTGTCAAATATGGCACTTGGTTTGGAAATTGGTCATAATTAACCTCCAAAAAAAATAACAACAAAGTCATAATTCTACGTAACATGACAATTATCCTGCTCACAACCCCAAATCCTCTTCCTAAAAGAGAAAGTAAAGCCCTGGAGTGGTGATTACTCTTCTTCATACCCTGTAACTTAAATACTATGACATAAAATTAAAAAGGCAATAACACTGGGAAGATAAAACACACACACACTTACAACAAAATAAAGAATAGCCGTGACAATTATAGTTCTCCTTTATGTAACTACTCATATGGTTGTGGCTGGTATTTGTGACGATCTTTTCCTGCTACTCATTATATCTTCCCCCTGCCTTCAATGAACAAAGCCATGTTCTTTACTTGATGAAGTAACCCAAGCCTTCATTCCTGAAGAGTCTGGACCATTTGTATTTCTGTTCAGATTGAATTATAGTTTTCCATTTACCTTAATCACATGGCATGCCAATACTGAAATATGCCTAAGGTATCTTCTACATTCCAAACTCTTCTTTATCTTCATTATATAATAGTAGCCCAGTTTTCCTTTGGAAATCAGGATTAATTATCCCAGCCAATCCCTTAGCTCCCTATTTGCCTGTTTACTTGGAGGTATGAGGAACCTAAAGCAGCCAGGTAATAGTATTAACTTCCAGTTCAAGGTAATCATTGTTGTACTTCCTGGTAGAGGAATTCCACTCTCTGCAGCTAAGACTGCTAGGCCAACCAGACGTAAAAGAACCAGAAGCAAAAAATCTTCTGGTGGATTACTACAGGTAACAGTGAGTAGTGCCACCCCCCATCTCTACCCCTTGATTCCTTGATTCCCATGACTCTTAGATATCACAATAACAGAACCATATATTGGACACTGATTTATATCACATGAAGCCTTCTGGACAACCTTGTCCCAGCTTTCTAAAGTGTTGCCACTATTTGGTGCTGTATCTGAGTCTTCAAAAAGGTGTTCCATCACCTTATCAAGCCATCTTCTTCAGGACATTGGGAAGTGTGGTAAGACCAGTGAATTCCATGATCATTGGCCCATTGATTTGCTTCTCCTGCTGAGAAATGAGTTCCTCAATCAAGAAGCAGTGCTGTATAGAATGTCATAATGGTGGATGAGGTATTTTGTAAGTCTGTAGATGGGAGTTTACACAACAGCATTCCATGCACTGAAGACAAATCCATATCCAAAGTTTCTGTCCAAGTAAAGACAAACACTTTCCTTTCCATAATGGAAGCAATCCAATATAATGAAAATGCCACCAGGTAGCTAGCTGATCACTCCAGGGGATGGTGCCATGTTGGGCATTCAATGTTGGTCTCTGCTGATGGCAGATTGGGCTACAGCCAGGTCAGCCTTGGTGAATGGAAGTCCATGTTGCCAACTCCATGAAAAACTTCTATCCCTGCCACCCTGCCCACTTTGCTCATGAGCTCACTGAGTGATGACACAGGTGACTAGGAAGGGCTAGCTGGCATCCACAGAAAGGATCATCCCATCCACTTGATAAATAAAACCTTCAGTGAACATTCACATGGAACACAAATACCTCCATATTCTTTGGCTTTTTAAAGTTTTCCCAAATACTCTTCCCCCAACTTTTGACCTCAATTTTCCAATCATATTCTAAGTCCCTGATCATCCAACCAAGTCACTGTCCAAAGCCTGTCTAGTCATTTCTCCTTTCAAGCAAACCAAAGAACCAGATGCATTTCTCAAAGTTCTGCCCACTGGGAGGATTTTCCTTCACCATTGTCCTAGAATGGGACAGAGAGGAGCTGCAGTGCTCCAGCTGTCTACTTTTGGATGGTGCCAGGAGATTGTGCATGTAGACCCGTGTGCAAACCAGACCCCAGACTTCTGTTCCTCTGTCAACTGAGTGTATGAAACTTATCATGAAGCCATGTTATCTCACAGGGCCACTCAATTCTGAGCAGACTATATTGGGATTAAAAATAGTTGGTTGATTTAAAATAGATACTGAAAAAGTAGAGTCCTTCTACCTGCACAAGGCAATAGTCAATGACAGAGATTTCCAATCTAGTTCCCATGAGTAGTAAAAAAATAAATGGAAATATTTAGCTTAACTTACTAAGAGTTAAGCATAAGTGTTGAAACATTATTTTGTGTAAGAGAAAGTAGATTTGTTCTATTTGGTTGCATAGCTTAGAATTTATACCAATAAAATATAATTTTGTTTAATATCAGGAAGGGCATTCCAAAATAGTGCAATAAAAATGGATTTGGTTGCCTTAGGAAGTAGTTACCCATTAGAATACTCAAGCATATAAATAATTATTTGAGGGATACATTAAGAAGAGAATTGAAGATATTCATAGCAAGTTCTGTTATGTGAATTTCAAATGACTTCTAAATTTGCTGAGTTTTTTTTTCTTATATACTATAGGCTATTATAACAAGAAACCTACTTAACATTTAAAAGGGTTTTTTTTTGTTTTTGATTTTTTTTCCAGAATGAATGTTGCCTAGATTTTCTTTGAGGGGACAGGACCAAAGTATGATAAGCATGTTACCTATTGATATGCCACCAAGATTGTTTTTCCAGTATAGTATAAGAAAATGTCATTGAGAGCTAAAATGAATTATGTATTAGAGGAACAACAGTTTCAAGTCCAAGGGTGAGAAGAGACATGAAATGTGATAACTATTAACAAGATAAGGAGACTTGGAGAAAAACTCAGAAAATATGGAAGAGAACAGGACAAACCAAGTGGGTCAGAATAGCACAGTAAGCAACACACAAGTGTTACCTTCCACATGCCAGGCATGGGCTTTAAAGAAACAGTAGGGAATATGTACATACATACATACATACATACATACATACATACATACATACATGCATATGTACATACATGTGTATGGAGACCAGAGTCTCGGATCAGCTTTCACACTTATAAACTAAGAGATTGTTCTGAGGGTTAAAAAAGAAAATATACTTGATGTTTCTGGCACTGTTCTTGGAACATGTTCTTGGAAATATTCATTAAATTGTAGCTATAGTTATGAGTTCTTTAAAAGTCTTGTGTATTCACCTATTCATTAATTAAAAGGCTATTGACTATTAAAGTTTAGCCTGATCTATTCAGCCATCATCATTACAAGTGATCAGAGATTTTCACAAAGTCCCAGCAAAAGAAGAAATCAGTGATTGGGCCCAAATAAGGAGTATCCCAACTTAGAATTTAGAGTTGTGATTAACTTTTCATTCTGCTTCCTGAAAGGGAAAAACAAAACGATATTTATTGTAAACTGATCTTTCCATACAGAGGGTGACAAAAGAATGTATATACATTTTGGGATGAAAACTTTCCATTTTGCTCTTTTAAGAATGTGTGGTGCTAGTATTCATTTAATTAACACCATTTTTTGAGGGAACATCATACTATATATTGCTACCGTAAATCAATTCAACCTCAAAAAGTAATATACAGATAACAGCTCTTAATCTGCATATATCTATGAATGGTGGTGCACACCTGTAATCCCAGTGACTCGAGAGGCAGAGGCAGGAGGATCACAAGTTTGAGACCAGTCTGCATAATTTAATGAGACTCTGTTTCAAAGGTAAAAAATAGGCTTGGGGTGCAGCTCAGTGGTCCAGTACTTGCAAAGAATGCAAGCACAAGGCCCTGGGTTAAACCCCCAGTACCGCAAAAAAACAACAACAAAAAAAACTGTGCATAAATATTTTTGTCATTGTTAGGTATTGTCAAGTTGTATCCAACTAATAGAGACCCTCTTAGGGTTTTCAATGGCTAATTGTTTCAAGAGTGTGTTGCCAGATCCTTCTTCCATTTTTGCGGTGCTGGGGATTGAACCTAGAGCTTCAGAGAGTGCAGAGCAGCACTCTACCAACTGAGCTAAACCCCAGCCCCATAAATTTTTTGGCACCCACTAATATTTCAACTTCATAGTGTAAAGCAGTTACTGGTATTTCTTAGCATCAACCACAAACTCAAGAGGAGAATTTGAGCTTCCATCAAATGGCTTCATAGGGGGCCTCATAGAGATTTCCTGTGAAACTGTTACCTATATTTAAGTCAAATAGCAGCCAAAATTATTTAATTCCAATCATTTATTTTGATGAAGTATCCTCTAAGTTCAGCATCCCAGGGTTAAGACAATCACTTTACTTAATTTACAACACTGTTAACTCAAAAGAAGACCAATGATTATAGCAAATCTTGGCTGCTGGCCAGGGAAATTGTGCATGTTTTGGAATAATTTTTTTAAAAATGTTTTCAAATTGCAATGAATCATTGGTGTGCCTCCTGAAATACAAATGATTGGAATAGACACCTAAACAAGAATTGTGGTAGTAGAAAAGAATGAAAAAGGTGGGATGGGATTGGAGAGAAAAATTTAGGTCCCCCAAGAAAGGGTGGCCTCCAGCCATACCACTGTGGCATCCAATCCCATTGGATCTCAGATGCTAAGCAGGGTAGGGCCTGGTTAGTACTTGGATGGGAGACCGCCTGGGAATACCAGGTGCTGTAGGCTTAGAAGAAGGACCCAGTAACCCACTCCCAAAAATCAATCCACCATCGAAAACCCTATGAATAGTAGAGAAGCACACAACAGTGTTTTCCCTGTTGTATGCAGGGTCGCTATGAGTCAGACACCAATTCCATGGCACTTAAGGGCACAACACAAGAAAGTGTAAGTTAATTAGAGAAAATTATTTTAAGTGAACGAACACGAGCTCAGAAAGAGAAACAACACATGTTCTCACTCATGTAAGGAAGCTGATTCAAAATTATAAGAAGGACTAGATGGACTAGAAAATGCGTGTAATTGTTCTAACAAGATAAAAACAAAGACCACTACAGGAAAAGTTTCTATCTTAAACAGAACTGGAACCCAAGGACATATAGAAAAATACTACTAAGTAAAAGATAGAGAAGACTTAGATGGGAAACTTAGATGGGAAGGGTGGGAGGGGGGAAGCATAGGGGAGGGTAAGGGGTAACCTATATGAATAATGTTTA